>PVJN01006621.1:0-73721 GCA_004026805.1 Lasiurus borealis | reverse complement strand
CCCCCCTCTTGCAGCTCGAGCTGTCCAGCACGGCCGTCCTGCACCAGATGCGGCGGGACCAGGTGGCCGACGCGTGCCGGGCCAACAGCGCGGCGAGCCGCAAGCGGCGCGTGCTCACGCCCAGCGACCTGAAGCACCTGGTGGTGGACGAGGACCACGAGCTCATCTACTGCTACGTGCCCAAGGTGGCCTGCACCAACTGGAAGCGCCTCATGATGGTGCTGAGCGGGCGGGGCCGGTACAGCGACCCCATGGAGATCCCGGCCAACGAGGCGCACGTGGCCGCCAACCTCAAGACCCTCAACCAGTACAGCATCCCCGAGATCAACCACCGCCTCAAGAGCTACCTGAAGTTCCTGTTCGTGCGCGAGCCCTTCGAGCGGCTGGTGTCGGCCTACCGCAACAAGTTCACGCAGAAGTACAACACCTCCTTCCACAAGCGCTACGGCACCAAGATCATCCGGCGCCAGCGCAAGAACGCCACGCAGGAGGCCCTGCGCCGCGGCGACGACGTCAGGTTCGAGGAGTTCGTGGCCTACCTCGTGGACCCGCACACGCGGCGCGAGGAGCCCTTCAACGAGCACTGGCAGACCGTGCACTCGCTCTGCCACCCGTGCCACATCCGCTACGACCTCGTGGGCAAGTACGAGACGCTCGAGGACGACTCCAACTACGTGCTGCGGCTGGCCGGCGCGGGCGGCTACCTCAAGTTCCCCACCTACGCCAAGTCCACGAGAACTACTGACGAGATGACCACCGAGTTCTTCCAGAACATCAGCGCCGAGCACCAGACGCAGCTGTACGAAGTCTACAAACTCGATTTTTTAATGTTCAATTACTCAGTGCCAAGCTACCTGAAATTGGAATGAAGGGGGAAGGGGGAGGAGGGAGGGGAGAAGGGAAGGGGGAGGGCGTGGGGAAAGAAGGGGAGGGAGTGTGGTGGGGCAGGGTGTGGGGAGGACACGCGGGAGAGAATCATGCTTTTTAATTTAAGATTTTTATTTGTCGAAAGAATTATATGAATATGGGGTTATTTTGTAAAGTAATATTTCTCGGGGGACGATGCTGCGAGCAGCATGGGTTGAGAATTATTTAAAAAATCCTGGGGAGGGGAGGACAGCCGTCTTTGCAGGGAAGAGGGTGGGGTTGTCTCTGCTTTTTTTTTTTTTTTTTTTTTTTTAGACCCGAGGACTGTCTCACAAAGGTTTTTCCTTGTGTTCCGGTGAATTCCATGAACTGTGCGTTCCATAAATGCTAATTAATGTTATTTATAGTTATTTAAACACCGTGTCTGTATAGATTTCTTGGGGGTGGCAGCGTTGAGAAATCTGTGTCTCGTTCCGCGCTTGCTCTCGCGCGTTCGGGGGCGTGGATGTGCCCGGCGCGTAGACTCGCTGTGCGGTAAGAGCCATGGGGATGTGTGGCGATGCCAGCGGGCTTGACATTCCGCCAGAGATAGATGGAAAGAGGCACCTTGGCCTGGGGCTAATTCCACACCGGTTGTCGATCAACCCCAAAGTCCCTTGCCCTAAAGAAATGTGATTTTTTTTTCTTCTTTAAACCCAAGGAGAGCGCTGATGGTAGCTTCCCACCCCCGGAATGAATAGTCTGATAGAATGAGCTTTTCTAAAGGAAGTCTTAACTGGCAGTGCCAGTGATGATGAAGAGGAAATGGCTGTTGCTTTCTAGGCCACAAGTATTTATTGAGCAACTGCTATGCGCTGGGCCTCATTCCGGGCCCTGCAGAGAGAGTATTGAGCAAAACCGGGAGTCTTGGCCCTCCAGAAGCTCTACCTGGACACCGAGGATCCAGCTGGACAATTAGCAGACCTTGGGCTGTTTATAAGCAGGCCCAGGACCCCTGTAAATTTGCATTTTTTTCTATGACCCAAATTTGAAAGCCACCTGCTTTTCTGGAGCAGGCCCCCGAACGTGGCGCATCATCCAAGCTCAAGGCCCCACACCATAGACGGCAGAGATATCTCCCATCACGCGCCTGCTCTAATTTATTGATAATGTCCACCGTTAACCCCAGAACAGATTTGCCAGGTGCCACTCGGGGGAGTGTGGTGATCCATTAGTGATGTCTGCTCTGGGTGAGGGTAGGGGAGCTCCAGCTGCTTTCAGTGCCACCTCCTGTCATCACCAGCCCAGCACCCACGTTTCCATGGCGTTTTCTGCTCTTGCCACATAACACCGGGGCAGGATGCCTACGCTTGGCCTGGCGTTTCTACCCCTCAGGAAGGTCAGGGGTGGACTCTTGGTACATGCACGTGCACACGCGCACCCTCTCTCAAGTCTTCCCCCGGCTCAGAGGCCCTCAGTAGCCATGCGATTGCCACGCCTGAGCAGCGAGGACAGCCTTCCATGGCGGTAACTCACGCCCCTTTCCTCTGGGAGGCTGAAAACGGCCACTTCCTGTTCTCTGCTAGCGAGCACCTGCTCACGCTCCTCACCTACAGCCACTTCCCGCGTCCTGGTGGAAATTTGAGCCACATCTCTCTCACAGCTAGTGAATGAGCTGGTAGCAGATACTGTACATAATAATAATAATAATAATAATAATAGTTCTAATAATAGGAATAGGTGGGATGGGGTGGGGGTAAGTTTTGCTTTTATTTTACAGTGGTACCTCGAGATACGAGTTTAATTCGTTCCATAACCTTGAGGAGTGGGAAACTATGGGATGCTCAAGTCGCAGTAAACTGGTGGGTCGTGTGCAGCCGGCCGATCCGCGCTATTACTCCTATCTCAACTGTTGCTCGTATTTCAAAGCAAAAACCGCTCGCTCGACGGCTCATATCTCAAAAATCTCATATGTTAGGACACTCGTATCTCGAGGTACCACTGTATTTTATTTTTTTGATGCAGTATATAGCCAAGTGGTGAGAAGACTATTCTAAAACAAACAAAAAGTAATTTATGCACAGAAACTATTAAGATTGTATGCTAAAGCGCAGAGCTCAGTGAGCGGCAGCTGCCACATCTCACCGAGAAAATTATCTTATTGAATGTGAGCGAGGTGTGGCCGAGAGAAGGTGGCCGGAGCTATTTATAAACGCTGTGCGCGTCCCTCCTTCCACTGCTCTCCCCGCGTGTGAAGGGCACAGCGACTCTCCCCTGGATGGAGAGAGATTGATGCCGCCTGTTTTACCCGCAGAGTGACCGTCTCCGGCTGTCCCTGGAATAGGGACTCTGAACTCTATTTCCGGGCAACGGAAACTGTTCTCAGAAACAGGGCTTCTGCTGATAGAACAGGTTGTCCGGCATTTTCAAATGTGGGCTCTACAGAACCCAGGTCCTCGGGGGTGGCAAGTTCACGGGATGCCAAATAAGAGCTTCGGGGTCACAGGTTCTTGGCGAACAAAGTTGAGTCAGTTCCCTCTCTGCGGGACTTTTCAGAGCCTTGAACGTGTGCTGCACGTGGTGAATCCAAAGAGGACCGTTGGGTCCACAGCATTGCCAGAACTGACGTGACCAGAATACAGTGGTACCTCGAGATACGAGTTTAATTCATTCCATAACCTTGAGGCGTGGGAAACTCTGAGACGCTTGAGTCACAGTAAACTGGTGGGTCGTGTGCAGCTGGCCAATCCTCGTGATTACTCCTATCTCAAATGTTGCTCATATTTCAAAGCAAAAATCGCTCACTTGACGGCTTGTATCTCAAAGATCTCGTATGTTAGGACACTCGTATCTCGAGGTACCACTGTACTCTTATTTTGCAGGCCACCTCCCAGAGCTAGGGTTCTGCAGAGTCTGCTTTGGTTCGATTGATTTCACCCATGGAAGTTCTTCAGGGGTAAAAACTGCCTCTCTTAACCCCGCTCCAAAAACCAAAACCAAAATCACACGGCTCCCCGGTGTCCACGCAACAGAGGTACCTTCTCCGAGGAATCGGACTTTTCCTCAGTTGCGATGGTTCCGATCCTGGATTCTACCACCGGCAGCACTTCCTCCCTCCCCGGCCAGGGGAGGAGCGTTTGGGGTGGGATGGACAGAAGTGGGGTGGTGGGTGTAAGGCCACAGCGGTCCCCCTAGGCCTCGAGCCTTAGGCTGCTCAGTGCAAGCCGAGCGAGCTCCACTCCGGATGAGCGCTGCTTCGATTCCATGGGCTGGGATTGCCCTGTGGTTTCTAAATGGAAAAGTCACTTGGATTTCTTGAGTTTTGCATTCCCGTGCCTGTCTCTGATCAGCTGTGTGCAGATCGCCTTCTGTCGTCCGTTCTCTCTCTCTCCCGCGAGAGGGACTGTCCCTCGGGGGATGACACGTCCGTTTGGTTCTGCAGCGACTCCTTCTCCTTGTGTTTCGTTTTCAGGTTTCGTTTTCTAAGGGCAGACACACATTTTTTTAGTTGATCAACGGTTTCGCCGAACGTCGAAAACAGTGTGTCCTTGGTTAAAAAGAACTCGTGTCTAAACATGTGCCTGGAAGACAGAACCTGGTGGGCTTTTGTTACAGAAACCTGTTGGAAGTACGTCCCGTGGCGTGCCGAGCGAGAGGAGAGTACAGGCAGGGGTCCCGCCTCCGGGCCACCTTTCGGGGGTGCTGCTGTGTGTTCCCAACCAGGTACAGTCAGGGTAGGACGTACCGGGACGTTCCTGCCCACCGGCTAGCCACAGCGTGGGGATCCCTGCATCTTCTCCGGACCCACCCTCCCCGCCTCCCCAGCTGGTCTGGGGAGAAGGGCATTCTGCCGACCCTGGCGCCTCAGAGGGGACCTGCCTTCCTGCCTGCCTGTCCACCCGGTGAACGTCGCCGTCCCGCTTGCCCAGGACCCGGTGCCACAGGAGAGCAGCGGGCCATTGGAAGTCCCAGGCAGACCAGTCCTCCTGGTGGCAAAGCCCTGCCCGTAGAGCAGCGGTTCTCAACCTGGAGGTCGAACGACCCTTTCACAGGGGTCGCCTAAGACCATCGGAAAATGCAGATATTTACATCACGATGCATCACAGTAGCAACATTTCACGGTTGGGGGTCACCACCACATGAGGAACTGTATGCAAGGGTCGCAGCCTTAGGAAGGTTGAGAACCACTGCCGTAGAAGGTCCCCCTAACAAAGCCAGTCCCTAGCACACGTAGCCAATGGGGTCTGGCCTAGTGCTGGGGTCAAAGCCAGTCCCCGGCACACTTAGCTGGTGGGCTCTGGTGATTGCACACGCCCCTGTTTTAACCTGGCAAGCCGAGAACTCTGTCCCAGCTCAGAGCACCTCTCTCAGCCCGGTCCCTCCCCACGCACACACGCACGCCTGCGCGCACACAGGCAGAATCCCTCCCTCGCCCACTCCTATGTCAGCAGGACTGACCTCACCGCTCCCCGTGTTCCTACATTCCCTCCAGCCTTTTCCCGTCACAACCAACTGGACCCTAGGAACAGGCAATAGGACCTTCTACAGCCAGCTTGCCTGTTGGCCCTTAACAGGCACATGGCAGTCTGCTACTCTGTCAGGTACGGAAGGGTCTGCCCCTGCTATTTTCTTAGGAGCATGCTCAGTATGGCATATGGGCATATACTTTAACATCTCTGTGGAGTGTGATTTTTTTTTTTTTACATATTTGTATGCAGTAGAGGGCTTATTGTAGAAAACTCTCCCTGTATCGTACTGTACTGTTCAAGAAAGCTGAATTCCACATTTGCCAACAAAAGCGTGAAATGTTCCTGAACCTTCCTCCAGGAAAAGCCATTCAAGCCTGATTATTTTTCTAAGTAACTTCAATTAAATTGAAGAAAAAAGAAGCTTCTCTGTGTGTATGGTTTGTTCATGGCTCACTGACATGACTGTTGGGGTGAGGTGGGCTGTGTTCCTTAGCATGTGGGGGCTCCTGTCGGTGTGCATCAGAGAATGGAGAAAGTCCAAGATGCAGACCCCGTCTTGGCCAAGGCAAAGGCCACCATCGATCCAGACCCTTTCTGTTTAGTGGACGGATGTCATCCTGTGCACAAGAGGTTACCAGTTCGATTCCCGGTCAGGGCACATGCCTGGGTTGCAGGCTTGGTCCCCAGTAAGGGGCATGCAGGAGGTAGCCAATCAATGTTGCCCTCTCATATGGATGTTTCTCTTTCTCCTTTCCTGTCTCAAAGTCCATAAACAATCTATATATATAAAAGGCTAAGCAACCAGCCAACCAGCTGGTAGGTATGACATGCACTGACCACCAGGGGGCAGACACTCCATGCAGGAGCTGCTGAGCAACAGCAACTTTGCAGAGTGCCCTCTCGCACTCTGGAACCCCCCAGGAGATGGTGGACTGCCGATTTCAGCTCAATCCCCGTAGGCCAGGCTGAGGGACCCCACCTGCTGGAAGAACCCCGCTTACTCTGCAGATGCCCTTCAAGCCCCAGCACCACCCCAGGTGCAGCCTGCCAGGGAGGGCCCATGGGAGGGTGGCTTCAGGGTGTGTCTGGCCTGTCTCACCCAGTCCCGCCCCACCTTCTAATTAATTTCCTTTTAATGTGCATGAATTCATACACCAGGCCTCTAGTTAATAATAAGGAAACAGAAACCCCAAAAAGTTAAATGGTATTTCTATAAGCCAATATAGGAATCTGGGTGGATGCACCTTCAGAATCCTATGCTTTGGGCACTAAATGATATGCCTTTCTAAATGACAGTCCCACCATCCAGAAGTCCTGTCTTTCAGTCTCCAATTGCCCAATTCCAAATCCATCCCTTTTCTGATCCCCTCTCTCACATAGCTTCTTTCTGCTCCATGGATGGACATTTCTTGGCTTCATTGATTAAAAATGATTTATTTATTTACACTTTGCTAAAGAAGAAATCAAAGTTGTTTCTTTATTGTTTGGTATTTTATTTTCTTTAAATGTGATATCTACACATTTTAACACAGAACTATTGGGTTAAAAAATATATTTCAGCCGAAACCAGGTTGGCTCGGTGGATAGAGCATCAGCCTGCGGACTGAAGGGTCCCAGGGTCAATTCTGGTCAAAGGCATGTACCTTGGTTTCGGGCACATCCCCAGTAGGAGGTGTGCAGGAGGCAACTGATGGATGTTTCTCATTGATGTTTCTAACTCTCTATTCCTCTCCCTTCCTCTCTGTAAAACATCAATAAAAAATATATATATATATATTTTAAAAAGAGTGTATTTCACATTTCAGCCCTACCAGACATGGTTCCCATCACCAGTGGCCTGGCTCCCACCCACGCCTGGTGTCATCACCACCCTAACTCTGGTCCATAAAGTTGGGAAATGTCTAGACATGGAGCTTAGTTGTCTGAAATTAATGGAAAATGCACTTCCTTTTTAATGTAGTAGGTGGATAGAACTGTGTCATTCCCTGCCCCTGTCTTAAGAACATCCTCAACTTTAGTTTACGCCCCTTGGGGTAAGACAAATGGCCTCTTTTCAGTGGCCGGCTAACCAGTTGGTATTTCAATGGAGCCACAGGTGCCCGCTGTCTGACGCTGTAGAAGCTACAGAAGCCACGAAACCTGTGGTCTAGACCAACAGTCGCCAACTGGTGGTGTGTGGACCACTGGTGGTCCATGGGTCCAAAAGGCTGGCAACCACTGGCCTAGCCCATTGGCAGGCCAGGCCAGGCCAAGACGGGGTCACTACTGATTCATCACCAAACGAACAAAAATTGCACCTGGCAGAATGATTAGCATACGGTGCCCAGGTGTCCTTTCTTGGGAAGAGCTTTGCTTTCTCAAGTGACGTCTTTCCTACCTTTTTGGTGTTCAAATCCTTTGTATAATGGTACCTATGCATTGATATTAGAAAGTAAATGCTGGCAATTCCATTGTCAGCCCCCAAAGTCATTTCAAACATTTTCTCAAAAAGTCATGCCATCCAGAAAGACCAGGAACCATTGGCCACGAATGCATTTGAGACATGAGGTGAGGGGCAGACACTCGAGGGCTTGGTGGAGGAGAGAATTCCAGGGAAATCCCTCCTGGGGTGCAATCCTGAGCTTTGCACAGCTGGCACCCATGTGCCTGCTCTCACATTTGGATTCTTGAGGTCCCGGGTGATTTACAAGAAGTTGAAGACTAGTCTGTGTTCATTCACCATAGAGAGCTTATCAGATATCGTGGGTCCAGGGTGATGGACATTTCCAATATAAAATAAAGGGACATTCTAGCAAAACGGACATGAGACTAAAACAACCTTTCCCCCATTCCATAATCCTCTCCTAGCACCAGCTTCATCCCACATCACAACAAGCTGTCAGTGGAAGTTGATCAAGCCTATTGATTCTGAATACGTAGCTGGCTGAGAACTGTTCACAGACATACAACCTCAGCCTCTTCCTCGGACATAGGAAAAACAGGAACATCTGAATGGCCCTTAGCAACTAGTACCCTGGAGGTAAAAACTGCTTTAAGTTGACAGAAATAAGAACCCTTGAGCCCTAGCCAATTTGCTCAGTGGTTAGAGCACTGGCCCTCAGACTGAAGGGTCACAGGTTCAGTCCTGGTCAGGAACACATACCTCGCTTGTAGGCTCATTCCCTGGCCAAAGATGGGACACGTGTGAGAGGCAACCAATGGGTGTGTCTCTCTCACATCAATATTTCTGTCTCTCCTCCTCCCTTTCACTGTCCCTAAAAATCAATGGAAAAATATCTTTGGGTGAAGATTAACAACAAAAAAGGAAGAGAAAAAAGAGCTTTTGAGATCGCCAACCCCACTTCAACCACCAAAAAGTTGTTCATAACCTAGAGGTAATCATTTGGGCCTCAATCAGCAAACTGAAAAGTAATGCCAGATGTTGGGCACCATTTAATGCCAGTGCTCTTGATCCAGCATCTAGAAGGGTTCTGGAATTTGGAGAAGGGGCTGTGCATAAATTAAATAAGAGTCCAGAGATGAAACATACACTGAGTGGCCAGATTATTATGATCTCTGAATGCATAATAATCTGGCCACACAGGGTATTTATGTATAAGGGAAAGTTTGCAAATCTTGATGTCAAGGGACCAGGAGATAATGGTCCCCAGCCTCTGGCTAGTAAGTCCTCTGCTTCTTTCCAACTACCCACAATGCAGTTCTTATACATGGAAAAACAGTATTTTAAAAACCCAACTCTCTGGTCAGTCTACACTGAGTAGCCAGATTATTATGTGTTCAAAGATCATAATAATCTGGCTACTCAGTGTAATTTTGAAAGGCATTTGTGGGGGAGGGGCAGGGGAGCCTGGCTAAAGAAACCAAATTCTCCTTGTCTCAGGACCCCTTGCTTTTTATTAACACAATTTGTCCTAAGGCAAGATGGAGATATACACATCAACCAGTAGGGTTTCATCTAGAGTCCATTGTCAGATTGGAAGAATTACCTGTGGCTGTTCAGGTGTTTGCCCAACAGGAGGTAAAACATGTAGATAAAGATGCCCTGAGCTTTCTGGCAGCAAACAATTTAATGCATCCTTTTCCGGTTTGGGGAAATGCCTTTAGCCATTCCCAACAGACGATAACATATGTGACTCAGCCCTTGTTGAGTCCCCAAGTTCCATCAGCCTTTCGATGAAACTCTTGCAATTATGACATGCTGGAATTGGCTTAGGGCAGAAAAGAATTTTTAATTTTTCTTAAATGAGCCCCTTAAATTGTTTTGTGCTTGAACGCTCATATCCAAGACAAATGAAGCAGAGATGTCAGGACTGATTAGCGTGAGGCCCAGCAGAGCCTCTTTTCCCTGAAAAGGTCCTATGGAATTCCCTGGACCACTAGGGTTCCAAGGAACACAGTTTGAGAACCACTAAGTTAGCTGACCACTGAGCCCTTCCAAGCTTTGACATTCTCTAATGATCTACCCAAACCTTCCTCTGTGGCTCGCTCTGTGCTTTTACGCCAAAATGGCCCCTTAGCAACGAGTACCCTGGAGGGAAAAACTGCTTTATGGCAACAGCATTGGAGTGGGATTACAATGGGAGAGAAGAAATTAGGAAAAGGAAAAATGAGAGGCTAAAGGCAGATGCAGGAAACAAGTAGCTCACACCCGGATCCAAGATGAGAAGCAGAGTTCACATTCCTCTTTCCAAACCGTCTACCAGGGAAAGGTGGCTCCAGATTCCGACAAAACCTTTCTAATTTGAAATATAAGAGATTCAACCAACAACACAAAAACACACACACACACACACACACAAAAAAAAAAAACAACAGCAAAAACACAGACCCTGTATTCATCCGCTTTTGTTTTTAAAAATAAGAGAGCATCTCATTCTGAGAGACTAGCAAGGGCCTTGGATTTCACGCTGGTTTGGACAAGCCAGCTGGGGAGGGAGGTCTGCTGTGGCTGCGTCCAGCCTGGGACCTTTACCCGCCAGACCATGCCAGACACAACCTTGTGCTGGAACCAAACTGGCAGGAGGACGACGGAAAATGCCTAAAGCGGAAATGAAAGCAGGCCTTCTCGCTACAGGAACGACACCTGTACCCCAAGCGTCGCTGCACAATGCGCACAGACTCCACTGGAGGTGGCGGGGAGATGTTTGCTTTTCATGTGATCTTTTTCCAAAAATACATGGTTCCATAAGGAAAGTTGGCCATAAAAGTGGCTAACTTTTATTAACTCGTGTAGTTTATAATGTGCCTTGTAATGTAGAAAATGTTTTCCATGTACTCCTCAGAACATCCAGATACTTGTAGCTTCTGTTTTTTTAAAAAAATATTTTTATTGGTTTTAGAGAGGGAGGGGAAAGGCGAGAGAGATAGGAACACCAATAATGGGCGAGAATCATTGATCACCTGCCTCCTGCATGCCCCACACTGGGGATCGAGCCTGCAACCTAGGCATGTGCCCTGACCAGGAATTGAATGGTAACCCCCTGGTTCATAGGTTGATGCTCAACCACTGAGCCACACCGGCCGGGTGTACTTGTAGCCTTTCATAGGTAAAGGGGAGCAGAAGAGATGAGTCATTAAATAACTCGCCCTGGTTTTGTCATCTATGGGAGAGCCAGGACTCACACCAGGGCTGGTTGACTCCCCAGCTCACGCGTCACTGAGGCCAAGCCCGGAGGCCAGGCGTCTCAATCTGCAGATGACGGTGCCACAGACAGACACCGAGAGAGATGAACGCTTGAGCCAAAGTGGCCGAAACTGATTAAATACAATTGAAAGATATTAAGAGACAAATAAGAGCTGGAAGAATGGAAGGGTGGAGTCAGACTACAATAAAGGACTATCTAAATACAGTGGTACCTTGAGATACGAGTGCCCTAACATACGAGATTTTTTAGATACGAGCCGTCGAGCGAGCGATTTTTGCTTTGAAATACGAGCAACATTTGAGATAGGAGTAATCGCGCAGATCGGCCGGCTGCACACAACCCACCAGTTTTCCATGACTCAAGCGTCTCATCGTTTCCCACGCCTCAAGGTTACAGAATGAATTAAACTCGTATCTCGAGGTACCACTGTAAATAGTGTTTCTCCTTTACTCTCACACCACATTGTCACACTCAGCACTCTGACACTAGATGGGCAAGGGGGGCGGGGGGAGGAATGGGGGAGGGGGAAGACCCCACAACAAGCTGGCCACTGATGAAATGATGTGTCTTAAACTAACACTGGGATGTTCTCAACCAGACTCACTTCCACTGACATTCACAGTGAGACAGCACCAGACCCCACGGGTTAAGGTCTCAGTCCCACAAGATGACCTCTCGCCCACTCAGATGCCAATCACAAATCACCATGCTTCTGACGGATCAGCTAGAAATCAGAGATTCCCAAGGCCCTTCTCGGGTTCGATGAATTGGCTACAGCAGCTCACAGAACTCAGGGGAATAGTTGTCTCACTATTTATCCTAAGAGGCTATGATGAAGGAGACAGATGAGCTTCCAGGCGAAGGAGAGGCAGGGGGCGCAGTATGTGGGAAGGGCACCCAGCCCTCACTATCCCAGAGCCTTCTTCCCTAGAATTCCCCCAAGTGTGGGTTCTTTTTGTGTGTGTTTTAGGGGCCTGGTGCATGAATTCGTGCATGGGTGAGGTCCCGGCCAGCCTGACCAGTGGGAGAGGACATGGGCAGTTGGCCGGCCTGCCTGCTGGTCAAACTTCTGGTCGAGGGGACAATTTGCATATTAGCCTTTTATTCTATAGGATATACACTGAGTGGTCAGATTATCATGCGTTCAGAGATCGTCATAATCCGGCCACTCGGTGTGTATTTTGATTATCTGAACCCACACTTGGGGGACCTCTAAGGAGATTTCCTCATAGGCATGATGGAGCATTAACTCCGCTTCTGGCCCCTCTCCCGCTCCGAGGAATGGGGGTGGGGCTGAAATCCAAGTTTCCAGTCATGGTTTGGTCTTTCTGGTGATCCGTCCCCCTCCACAAGCCCACCAAGCATCACCTTATTAGAACCGAAGACACTGTAACACCAGGGAAATCCCAGCGGATTTAGGAGCTCCGTGTCAGCTAAATACTGTAACAGCAGAGGCTCCTGGCACTCTGATCGCCAAGGAATTACAGTGGTACCTCGAGATATGAGTTTAATTTGTTCTGTAACCTTGAGGCGTGGGAAACTATGAGACGCTCGAGTCGAGGTAAACTGGTCGTGTGCAGCCGGCCGATCTGTGCGATTACTCCTATCTCAACTGTTGCTTGTATTTCAAAGCAAAAACTGCTCGCTCGACAGCTCGTATCTCAAAAATCTCATATGTTAGGGCACTCGCATCTTGAGGTACCACTGTATAAGCGTTTGGGGGAAGAGCTCTGGGCCAGGAACCAGATAATCCCACTTGTCTATGAAGTATCTTGCCTAAACAACTGGACTAATGATCAATACCTTTGGAAAAAACTATGCAGACAGGCTGGACTTCCAATAAAAGCCAGAGAGCAGAAGTGAAGTTTAAGTCAGGGGTCTCAGGCGAGGCTGCGCCCCTGGAAGGGAATAAGCCCCGAATGTTCTGATGGACTGGACAGAGCAGGCCAACCTGGTGCCTCACATTAGCCCCAAACCACATTTCAAAGGCGGCTGGCTGACCAGGGTGCAGACATTGTGTTCCAGCAGCCACTGGCTGCACAGTGCGCCCTGGGGTGACGGCAGAGGGATGCGTGACCTTCCCACAGGGCGGGAGGCCAGAGGTCAATGGGTGAAGAGGGAAAGGCTGGAGGGCAGACGGGCGCATCCTGGGGCCCAGGCAGCTGTGGGTGTCCCTCCGGCTCTGGCCTCCACAGCTCCCGCTGCTTGGGTGGGCTCTCTGCAGATGTGCCAGCTGTTATCCAAGGCTGGGCAGACTTCCTGTGAGCTGAGTGCTGGGCATCCCCACCCATCTACGAACCTGCAGCTGCCCGGGGATGTGTTCATTCATTCATTCATTCATTTCAGCAGGCGTTAATCATCTGTTTCAGACCCCATGCAGGATATTAAGAATATGGGGGTTCTGAGGACTCATAATCAAGAGGACAACACAGAAATGTTAACAGGTAATCAAAATACACACTGAGTGGCCAGATTATGACGATCTCTGAACACATGATAATCTGGCCACTCAGTATATATCGTATATAATAAAAGGCTAATATGCAAATTGTCCCCTCGAGTTCGACCAGCCAGCAGGCAGGCCGGCCAACTGCCCATGTCCCCTCCCCCTGTCTAGGCTGGCTGGGACCCCACCCATGCATGAATTCATGCACCAGGCCCCTAAAATACACACACACACACACACACACACACACACACACACATTGAGTGGCCAGATTATTATGCGTTCAGAGATCGTAACAATCTGGCCACTCAGTGTATGTGAGGAAATAACACCAAACTCTGCCTGGGAAAGAAGCAATCCAAGGCAATAAACTGGAGAAGCAGAAGGTGAGGGGTTAGAGCAGCAATTTCCAACCTCTTTCATCTCACAGCACACGTAAACTAATCCATAAAATTCTGCACCACACCAAAAAACACTTTGGCCGACCTGACAAAAAAAAAAAAAAGGAGGTGTGATTTTGATTCATTCCCATCGGATGGCTCTTGTTGTGTTGGCTGGTGGCATCCTTTTATTTGACAATCTAAGGGGAGAGCGGCCAGTGCCCCTGACTAAAAGAGTCAGGTATTGCATGGCTTTTTTTTTTAAAAAAAAATCCTGCCATTCAAAGTCCCTGGGTGAGAATCGTGGCTCTCAACAGGGAGTGATTCTGCCCCCTGGTGGACAGCTCTCTACCACAAAAATGTGTGCGGCTCATAAAAGTGGAGGCTGAGAAACCCTGACCGAGAAATAGCAAGAGGTTGCACTCTGTGGCTCTTAGTGACCGAGGGATGTGCGGGTGACAGAGAGCAAAAGGAGGCAGCAGGGAGGACTGGCATGTTCCCACCGTGGAAACGATGGCTAGAGATCGGACCATCGTGAAGGTCGGGTCATCAGGAGCGGGCTCCGGGGAGGCCATGCTGAACTAAGTTCACCTGGGCCGTCCACGGAGAGAAGGAGCAGCGGGTCTAGAACTCACTGCTCCAAGTGCGGTTTGTGGGCCGCGGGCATGACTACGACTCGGGAGCTGGCTAGAAAGGCAGCGTTTTAGACCTTGCACCAACCCGCTTCTAACCGGTTAAGCAGCCAGAGATTCGTACGCACGGTGCCATCTGAGGAGCGCTGGCCTGATGCCCCAGGGACAGTCCACAGGGGAGAGGGCCCATTGTCCACCACTGCCTGTGGGCCAGCCACCCTGACACGTGAGCCTGATGAGAGCCGCTGGGTCTGGCTGGAGGGGGGGTGAGGGGGCCATTCGACATTGACTCCGCTGGAAGGGATGCATTTTTCCTGACCTTGCTTGTCAGTAATGGGCTCGGGCGCTGCGACCACCCAGAGGAGTATTGTTCTAAGTTGTACAAAAGCCCAGTTTCCATGGCCCCTCATTTGCAGTTTTGAAATCTAGGAAACCAAAGGCTTTTCCGCAGACCCGCGGCAAGCCCGCTTGGCAGCAAAACCTGGCCTTCGCTGACACATGACTAATTCTGGTTCTCACTTACCCCACTTACTGCGAAAACTCGTGCGTTTTCCTGCAGTGAATACTCATGCGTTTGCTGGGGTATTGGGTAATGCAAGCTATTTGCACAGCATTATTCTTCTACAACTTGAAAAATTCTGAGTTCCCAAACACGTCTGATCCAAGGCTTTCAGGTAAGAGCTGGGAATGGGTCCTACTCCCGTTTTACTAAATGGGGAAACTGAGGCTCGGAGAGGGTAAGCAAATGAGGGAGCCAAGGCTCAAACCCGGCCTCTTTCCGCATCACACCAGCTTCAAGAAGCTTCTGGAGAAACACGCTGATGAGACCACGGCCCAGGCCTCCTCCTCACAGGCAACATGTATCTTCAGACAGAAGCCTGCGTCAGAGGCGCGAGGCCCTGCCCGCCTTCGGTGTGGCTCTCCCGTCACACAACGCCAGTCCCTGCACCTGAGCTTCCCATCTCGACAGGCGCCTCTGCCTGTTCTGACGGCACTGAGCCCCGAGCCGGGCCCCCTGTGATGGTGCATCCATCAGCTCCCGCCTCCTGGGCACACACAGAATCCCCGCACACACAGAATCCCCGAAGCCTGGCAAAGGAACGAAAGCAGCGAACGCTCATTGTACCTGTGATGGAGACGAAACACACGCGGGCAGACCAGCAGGGATGGCTTCTGGGGTGCTCTTCTCCTCCCACAGACGGAGGTCTACAGCAGGTCCAATGTCATGTCCTCCTTGAAAAGACTTTTGAGTGCTTTGGAGAACTGATGACATCCGTGTGCTCTGTCATCTCTTCGGACTCGGGGCTGGCTCCTGATTCCTCTGCTCCTTCAACAAAGAACAGATTGCGGAAATAAACCCAGAGCTAGAAATGATCAGTCAGACAAGAGTCAGTGAGCCAGCTCGGAAATTTTGCAAACTCTAAAATGACATGCATAAACCATGGACACAGACAATGTTGCGGGGAAGGCCTGGGGTGGGGGATGGGGATAGGCTGGGAGGGGTCAATGGGGGTAAAACGGGGACATCTGTAACACTTTCAACAATAAAGATTTTAAAAAAGGCTTCAGTGAATACTGAACTCAACGATGTCTTCTGATTCATTGCCGATTCTTCCCACTCATTGTGTACACATGAATTACTCATTTTGTATTATTTGATGTGCACATTTGGCTCTCTTCTCTGGAGAAGTGTTTATTCAAATCTGTTGCCCATTTTAAAAATTGGTTTGTCTTATTATAGTATATAATAAAGAGGTAATATGCAAATTAACCCATACACCCTCACAAGATGGCTGCCTATGACCAGGCTGGCAGGGGGAGGAGTGAGGGGTGACCAAATGACTGAACAAACAGGCTGAGTGGGGTGACTAGGCTGGCAAGGGGGACACAGTTTGGGGCAACCAGGCAGGCAGGTAGGTGAACAATTAGGAGCAGCAGTCCAGGATTGTGAGAGGAATCCTGGATTGGAGAGGGTGCAGGCTGGACTGAGGGGATAACCCCCTACCCATCTCTCCAACCCCCATGCACAAATTTCATGCACCGGGCCTCTAGTTGAAATATAAGAATTCTTTATAGATTTTGCATAGCAGTCCTTTATCAGAAATGTTTGGCAAGTATTTTCTCCCAGTCAGTGGCTCGCCTTTTCATTTTCTTACCAGTATTTTCAAAGAGCAATCATTTTGACATTTTTATGAAGTCCAATTTACCAGTGTTTACTTTATGGCAAGTTTGTGTCCCATTTATTCAGAAATCTTTTCCCAACTAAGGTCTCCAAGCATTTCTCCAATGTTCTCTCTTATAGGTGTCATAGTTTTGCTCTTACAATTACATTAAGTCTACATTTACTTAGAGATGATTTTGTATATGGTGTAAAGTAAGGGTCATAGTGAAGACCACACAGATACTCAGTTTTTTGAGTACCATTTGTTGAAAGAATTGTACTTTTCTCATGTTGGAGCCTTTGTCAAAAATCAGTGACCACACACACACAAAATCAAGCAACCCCATATGTATGGGTATTATTCTGGATTCTATTCTGTTCCCTTGATCTCCATGCCTGTTCTCATGTTGATATCAACTGTCTTAATTACTGTAGTTTTGCAGGAAACCTTGAAATCATGTAGTGTAATTTCCTCCGATATGCTTTTTTTTTTTTTTTTTTTTTACACATTGCAATACCAGGTTTAATAGAAGTGGTTAGGAGAAAAGCATTTAGTTTTTCATTATAAAGTATGAATGCAACTGTAAGTCTTTTGTAGGTGTCCTCTATCAATAAGTTGAAGTGGCCAATTCACTATTTTAGTATGGATTTTGAATCTATATTCATGGAAAATACTGTCCTATTGTTTTCTTTTCTTATAATGTCTTCATCTGGTGTCAGGTAATGCAGGCCTAATAACATGATTTAGGAAATATTCCTTCTATTTCTAAAAGAATCTACCATCTTGTCATTTGTTTTTTATTACTGTATCTTTCATTTTTACTTTTTCTTCTCTTTCCCTTCATTTTCTTGAACTTAATTTTTTTTTTAATGATTCCATTTTTTCCACTCTTGGCTTATTAGCTATTCCTTTGCTTGTTTTTAGTGATTGCTTTAGAATATATAGTGTGCATTTTTAAACTTATTACAGTCTACCTTCAAAATAATATTATACAATATGCACCTTAAGTATAAGAATCCCACAACAGATTACTCTTTTCCTTTTTGCTATTGCTGTCATACATTTTGTCCTGCCTGTTATAAACTTTGTGGTATATTGTTATTATGTTTGCTTTGTCAGTCAATTATTCTTTACAGAACCCAAAGATGAGAAAAAAATGTAATACTCAACTCATTTCTGACACTCATTGTTTCTTTGCATAACTCTATCTGGTTTCATTTTCCTTCAACCTGAAAACATTCCTTCACATTTCTGCACTGTGGGCCTACTGGCAATAAGGTCTCTCATCTTTTGTTTGTCTGAAGACATTTGATCAAATTTGAATGTGTGTGGCCACTACTTGTTTAAATTTTCTTTTCTGCCTCCACCCTCTTTCTAGGACTCCACTTGAATATTAGACCCACACAGTCATCACTATATGCTACTTATTTTTTTAGTTTTTGTTTTCTGTAAGTGCTTCACTTTGCTTTATTGCTATGTCTTCAAGTTCACTGGTTCTTAATTCCACAGTGTCTTTTCTGCTATTGATCACACTGGAATTTTCCTTTAAGACATTGTATTTTTAAAATATGTAAGTTCCATTTGGGTCTTTTATAAATCTTCCATTTCTTCTTTCTTTATAGTGATCCCATTTTCCTTTATATCCTTGCCAATGGGAGTTATTTATACATTTCTTTAATGTCCTTGTTGGCTATTCTCTCATATGCCATTTGGAGGTCTGTTCCTATTGACTGATTTTTAACATTTTCTTGCCTTTTTGTAAGTCTATCAACTTTTAATTTGATGCTGGTATTTTTTACATTGTTGGGTGCATTTATTGCTTTAAGACGGGGGGTTGTGGGGAGAGGGAGGGAATGTCTGGCTCATGAGCCATATAAAGCCCACGAAATCATTTTGAGTTAATTAAATCTTTGATGAAATATAGTGGCTAATTTTTAAGTTGATCATTTTTTATGGCCCGAGAATGATGTTATAAATATCCAAATAGCCTTTCGCAAAAATAACATTCCTCATCCCTGCTTTAAGAGATGTTGGGCCCATTTGGTATGACTCAGTGATTGAACATTGACCTATGAACCAGTGGGTTAGGGTTCGATTCCCAGTCAGGGGACATGCCTGGGTTGTGGGCTCCATCCTGGGTGTAGGGGTGAAGGAGGCAGCCAATCAATGAGTCTCTCTCTCATTATTGATGTTTCTATCTCTCTTTTCCTCTCCCTTCCTCTCTGAAATCAATAAAAATATTTTTTAAAGGAGAGAGAGATGTTGGACTTTATAGCAAGCAGTTATATTACTTGTGGATAAGATTGATATTTTTGAATTTTTAATTTTTAAAAAATATATTTTATTGTTTTACAGAGAGGAAGGGAGAGAGATAGAGAGTCAGAAACATCAATGAGAGAGAGACACTGATTAGCTGCCTCCTGCACGCCCTCTATTGGGGATGTGCCCACAACAAAGGTACATGCCCTGGACCGGAATCAGACCTGGGGCCTTTCAGTCCCAAGGCCGATGCTCTATCCACTGAGCCACACCGGTTTTGGCTTGAATTTTTTTAAAACTCCTTCAGGAGAGGTCTAAAATAGACTTTTTTCTAGAGCTAATTAAGCTCCATGGATAAGGGTCTGGCCTTTCTGCAGATCCTACTTAATGTCCCGAATATTTAATAAAATCTTTCACTCTGGCTAAAGGCAACCCAGATAATACCTGGCACTGTGTGACCCCTGGGAATTATTTGTTACAGAGTTCCCCAGCAATTATCCTTCCCTAAGTTGTTCTTGTCTCATCTGATGGGGTTTTACCCTCATCAGGCACTCACTGGCCTCTTTTTAAAAGAACCTCTATCCAAATTTTCGAAGCTCTTTCTTACTGTAGCTCTTCTCACTCAGGTCACCCTACTCTGCCAGTCCTAGACACCTTGGCTTCTCAGAACTTCTGTCTACTCTTCAACTCAGAAGGAATGGACTGAGTCTGGGAATTACCTCCAGACAGAAAGCCTTGGCCATGGTAGACCGCACCTCAAAGATTCCCTTTTCTCAAGGATCAGTCTGTTTCAGCCTGGTGCCTGCTGTCTGAAACAGTTGTTTCCTATATTTTTCCCTTTTTCTAGGGCTTCGTTTTTTTTTGCGGGGGGTGGGGGGTAGAGGTGAGGGGAAGAGGGAGGTTTCTGAACTGTGTTTATCCTTCACAGTCCCATACAGAGGTCTGCTTATTGTTTCAAAAGCTATAGCTGAGTCAATATAACACGGCTTATTTTGTTAATCCTTTAACCCTGGGAATTTAGTTAATCCCTTAACACTAAGAACTCTAATTTTAAAGCAATTATAAACAGTGCTAATATGAACATTGTTGTTATAAAAAAAAGCCTCTTATTTTCTTTAGAGGATATTTTCTTGAGACTTATTAGAGTTACTAGAACAAAGGATATGAACAATTTTATAATTCTTGTTGCAATAGTTTCTTATTGCCCCTGGATAGCATTGTAATACGAAGACATATTTCTCTTGGTTACCAGCATTGGGCTTTTTCTTTTTAATTTATTTTCATTAGTTGAAGCCATGAGTAATGGTGCCTAGAAGATAGTTCTGATTTTTTTTTTCTTATATTGCTAGGAAAATGGTGCATTTTCCCGTAAGACAATTAAATGCCTGGATTTACTTGTATATAAACTATCTGTTCACCAACCTTGATGATGTAGAAAGAGGAATTAATGGCATTTAGATTATAGAGCCTTATTACATTTTGTAGGACAGTATGCTATTATCTGTTGTGTTTTTCACATAGCTTAAAGAGTTTGTATATGACCATCATTTTTAAGTATGTCTCTTTAAGTAACAGATGGTTAGATTTTTTTCAAGTATATTTTTAAAAATATTTCTATTGATTTTTTTAAGAGAAAGAGGAAGGGAGAGGGAGAGAGCAAAACATCGATGTGAGAACAAAACATTGATCAGCTTCCTCTGCATGTCCCCTGCCAGGGTTAGACCTTGCAACCTGGGCATGTGCCCTGACTAGGAATTGAACTGGCAACCTTTTGGTGCATGGACAATACCCAACCAACTGAGCCACACTGTCCAGGGTCAGATGGTTAGATTTTATTCTTTTATTTTTTTCATTTTTTCATCCTCACCACAGGAGATGTTTTTGTTGCTGTTTTATTTTTATTTTTTTAGAGGGAGAGAAAGTGGGTAGGAGGGAGGGAGAGAGAGAGAGAGAGAGAGAGAGAGAGAGAGAGAGAGAGAGAGAGAGAGAACTCGCACAACATCAGTTGATTGACTTCGATGTGTGTCCCTGGGGGTTGAACCTACAACCTAGATATGTGCCCTGACTAGGAATCGAACCCACAACCTTTTGGTGCACAGGGTGACGCTCCAACCAACTAAGCCACAGCAGCCAGGGCAATTCTTACAATTATTACAAAGCTCCTTTTGGCTTCTAAAAGAGCATTCAAATTATTCTATGTGAGAGATCAGGTTAAAGGTCAATTTGACCTTCAAAGATTAACCTGGCCAACCCTACAACCCCAGGAATACTGACACCCCCATTTCTCTTCGCTTACTGCGAGTTTCTTCCAAAGCCTTCTTTTTCTATTTTGTATAGTTTACGGGATAAGGAAACTCCAAATTTGTTTTGTAATTCCGTCTCAATGCTTCTTACCTCCTTAAGAGATCCTGTCTTTAATTCAGAAACTCTCGGAACATGGCACGGAGGTGGGTTTCTATGCCTTTCCCTCCCAATGACTGAATGGAGATTGCCGTTCGGTGTAGAATACTGATCTTGAATGATTTCCAGCTACCTTGGCCTTCCCTCTGGAGCCTACACACTGTGGGGCCTGCTTGTTCTAGCTCATCGGGTGCCTCCCATCTCTTCGGCTGGTATTATACCCCCCGCTTTTGTGATTGGGTCTTGACCTAGATTGCATCCAGGTGCACCTGCCCCCGTTAAGTGGCTCTTCATGCCAAATCCGTAGCCTGCCTTTACCCTTTGCATGAACTGCCAAAAACGGTGCTAATGACATGCTGTGCAGAAGTTCAGTCTGAAAAAGGGACACCCCCAGAGCTGCCCTGGTCTCCAGGGGTGGCGGAGGAGGCTCACTCCCCCAGGAACACTCAGAATCCCTGCAAGCTGCTCTCCTCTGTCCAACCCTCATCACCTCAGTGTCCCCCTAGCTACACTGTTTGCCGTAGTTCTGTCTCTCATACTTGCTCCGCCCTCCTTTCTAACACCCATCATTGCTTAATCTTTACATTAACTCATATCTTATTCCTTATGCTTCCTTTTTTTAAAAAAATATTTTTTATTGATTTTTTACAGAGAGGGAGAGGGATAGTTAGAAACATGGATGAGAGAGAAACATCAATCAGCCGCCTCCTGCACGCCCCCCACTGGGGACATGCCCACAACCAAGGTACATGCCCTTGATCAGAATCGAACCTGGGACCCTTCAGTCCACAGGCTGACATTCCATCCACTGAGCCAAACTGGTTTTGGCTCTTTATGCTTCCTTGAGGGTCTTTGGAAATGTGGTTAAAAAATTTTTTTAATATATTTTTATTGATTTCAGAGAGGAAGGGAGAAGAAGAGAGATAGAAACATCAATGATGAGAGGGAATCATTGATGGGCTGCCTTCTGCACATTAGACTGAGTCTGCAACCCAGGCATGTGCTCTTGACAGGAATCGAACCTGGGACCCTCCGGTCTACAAGCCAACACTCTATCCACTGAGCCAAACCAGCGAGGGCAAAAAGAATTTTAAAGGTTATTTACACTTAGAGATTATGAATAAGCCAGGAAAGAAGTGTTTTTTTGGATTTTACATACGCATATGGACTTCTTTTTATTTATTAACAGCTTTTCTGCCTTTTCAATATTATTCCTTAAAGCAGCTGTTTCTCTTTCCCACCTGCCTGTCACTTCAGATTTCCATTTGTTCATTTACAAATCGGGATGAAGCGGTAGGAAAGCAAAGCACACGGTCATGTCCTAATTTTAAATTTACCCATTCGCTCATTTGCAAAGCCGAGCGGGGAGTTACAAAAGCAAAGACAAGGTACTGTTCCCGACTTTAAAGGTGACTCACATATCTGACAAGCCATGTCACAACGCAGCGAGGGTCACAGAGAGACCGCTGGCTTATTCTCCACCCCCGGCACACCGTGTCTGAGGTGTTAGAACTAATATAATACCTGCCAAGCTTATATTAGTTCTGCTGGTAGACTTTCCCCCCACCCGCTCTTGACTGTACAGCTCTGAAGGGGAATGTTTTTCTCTTCACCCACGATGGCACCGAGTATGATGCAGATGAAGACCACGTGCTAAGCTGGGAAAGGCATCATCTGTTTATACTTCCAAAAAGTTTTAAGAAAGCCAACAAAAACGTTAATTATCTAGCGCTGGGAAAATGTGACACAACCCGCCTTAAAGAGGGGAAAGTAAGGCGGGATAATGTTTCCTTTCCTGGATGGAAAATATAGAACATTCAGGGTGGGTCTCAAGGAAGGCACGTTTTCAGAGGACAAGTGGCCCTTCGGGTTAGTGGGACGGGGCTGACGTGGGTGGACAGAACTGGAATGTGGAAAATACAAAAGGGAAAACTATCCAAACCATCTAGACAATAAGGGGGGACTTAGGGGTCCCTCTATAGTTGGGAGCCGTTATCTTCATGCCGAGTTTTGGTAAAACGGATCCAGCCATGAACTGAGCCTCGTTGGTAAGAATGACCAGTGACACAGCAAAGTGGGAGACCATTCTCTCCGCCTGCTGGGCCCTGTGCATAGGCAGACCCTTATTTTGGTCACGTGAGGTAGGATCTGCCTCACTTGGAGGGGATCACTCAGGGCCTGGGCAGGGACCACTGACCAGCCAGCAGTGAGCCAGCCAACAGTGTTAGGTGGGTGTTATTCGAGGTGCTGGGCGAGGCTTTAACTAAATCCCCACTGGGCTTAGCATATCCATTCATTCCACGTGCATTTATTGAGACACTGAGGACTATCCAGGTGAATAAATAAAACAGTGTGTGTCCTCTCATGGGTCACTGATTATAGGATATTAATAGCAAAATACGGTTAAGGGCATAGCTCAGTATCTTGGATGGAAATCCTGTTTAGACAATGCTACGTGACTGCTGACATTTTCCATTCTATGATTGACTCTTATTCTTTGCCTCCCAGTGTGAGAATAAGCCTCTTGCAATATACATGTCACTCAGGATCCCAGAGAAATGATCTCCATAGAAATGTTCAATTGTCCTAATTATTCGCAAATGAAATCCATTAGTCAACAAATGAAACCCAGGCACGGGCTTACTCTTGAATAGAAGCTGTTAAGTTAATTAAACAAAGAGGCCATTAGGCTCAAGTGGCTCTAATACCTTGGCAACCTACACCAGCAAATCCAAATAGAAGCCTGTAAATGCCTCAAGGTTATGAAACCAAATGCCAAGGACAACCCATCGCAAACAGCCAACGAGGCATTAAGCTGTACCCAGTCAACTAACTCCCTTTCTTTGCTTCTGCGCCATCTCTATGTAAGTCTTCCAACTGACTCCTGTGGGCAGAGCACCCTTATGTCTAGGTTGGTGCTGCCCAATTCGATTTTTGGTCAAATAAACTCTTAAAAGTTTTCATATGTCTCAGTTTATCTTTTAACAAAGCATACAGCCTAGGAATCTCCAAATATTTGGGAAATTCATCCAGAGCAAAAGCAAGCCCACAAAGGAAGGAGAAAAAAACAAATCCAGAGGAAAGAGAGAAGATTAAAACAAATATCAAAAGTACCAGGTAGTGCTGGTATCTTCCAAGAGGTAAGAGAGGGTACTGTACTCAGAAAAGAAAAAATGCCAAGAACAAGGGATGCACAGGAAATGAAAAGAGCTCTTAAAAACAGCATAGCCAAAATAAATTCAATCGAAGACAGGGAGAGAAAGAAACCTCACCAAGAGAAGTAAAAAAATAAGTTAAATACAAAGATAGAAAACAAGAAAGATGAGACAGGAGGTTAATCTCCCAAGGAGGTACAATTACCAACTAATAGGATTCCAGGGAGATTACACAGTGAGTAGGAAATTATCAAATAATAGCGGACATTTCCCAAGAAGTAAAGGAGGGATTCTACGTGTTAAGTACAATGAATTAAAAACAAAAAAATACCACCCCAAGGGGCATACGTTGAGCAACTGAATGTACCCCCTCTTGTTCCTGTAGAAGAAGTAAATGAGAAATTAAGGATGGCTCCAAGTTTTTGGCCTCAGCAAGTGGAAGGATAGGGTAGTTATTTATTAAGATGGGGAAACTAAGAGGGAAGAACATTACTTAAATATTTGCAGTTAGCTACTGCTGCCTAACAAATTATCCCAAAATTTAGCGGCTGAAAAACATCAAGCATTTACTGTCTCACGGTTTCTGTGAGTCAGAACTTGGGGGCAGTTTAGTTGGTGCCTCTGGCTCAAGGTCTCTCTTGAGGGAGCAGTGGGGCTGTCAGCTGGGGCAATGGTCTCATTTGAAAGCTCAGCTGAGATTGATGGGATCTGCTCCCTCAATCTGCTCCCAGGGTTTGTGGCAGGTTTCACTTTCTCACCATCTAGGCCTGTCCACAGGGCTGCCTCATGACATCATGGTGGCTGGCTTTCCCCAGGAAGAATGATCCAAGAGAGAAGTAGAGAGAGCAAGCACCAAGACTGAAGTGTACCCATGCTCGACTCATTAGAAGCGAGTCAATATGCCCAGCCTGCCCACACCCGAGGGAGGAAGATTACACAAGGGCTTGAACACCAAGAGGTGGGCACACTCACTGGATGTCCATGTGGCAAGGCCGTGGGGGCAATTTGAACAACATCTGGCATTTGGTGGGTAAATCCAGCTGGAAAGTCATCCGCAGGGAAGTATTTATTGTTGGATAATTAGGCATCTGAGACCATCTTTGAAAGGACTGGAGCAGTGGTTCTCAACCTTCCTAATGCTGCGACCCTTTAAGATGGTTCCTCATGTGGTGGTGACCCCCCAACCATAAAATTATTTCCGTTGCTACTTCATCACTGTCATTTTGCTACTGTTATGAACTGTAATGTAAATATCTGATATGCAGAATGTATTTTCATTTTTACAAATTGAACATAATTAAAGCATAGTGATTAATCACAAAAACAATATGTAATTATATATTGTGAAATATTTATTTCTAATTAGAAATAAATGAAATTTTGTCTTGAATCGTGGTGCAGCATGGGTAACAGTCTTCTTATGACAACAGTAAACTACATTGCTACACTTTGCTACACTGAGAAGTGGTCTGTTGGTTCCTAAGACCATGGGAAATATGTGTTTTCTGATGGTCTTAGGCGACCCCTGTGAAAGGGTCGTTCGACCCCCAAAGGGGTCGCCACCCACAGGTTGAGAACCGCTGGACTGGAGGACTCAGTCCTGGGCTACGTCTCCAGGAACATTGCCCGGAGCTACCCTGCAGAACTGTTCTGGTGAAAGACCAGCTGTGGGCCTGTGGCTACAGAGCCCAGAGGAAGTTTGCCTCTGCCTCCCCCGTGCAAGAGAGATGCCAGGTGTGCTAGCAGTTTCCTCAAGCATCTAACTTTAGAATCAAAGTTCTCAAACGAGCATATTCCATGTCCTAGTCACATGGAGTTGGGAGGGTGGAATTCATATCATGGAAAAATAGAGTGTTTGAAAGATGTGAGGCGTCTATAAATACTATTGTGCATCACATTCTGGCAAGAACTGAGATAATTTAGCAGAAATTGGAAGTCATAAAACAAATCTAAGAGCCGCAAAGAGATATGGAGATTGTATCCATTCAAAACTCCAAGTGGTTAACCAAAAGCAAATCTGAACAGTTTGTGATAAAGATATAAATACAGACATTAAGAATGTAGTAAGTTAAGTGGAAGAAGTAGATGAGGAAAAAACTCAGAATATGAAACTAAAAGACAAAGAAGTGGAAAATTTGAGTAAAAAAAAAAACAAAAAACATATAATCTCAATCCAAAAGGGCCACATTTAATCAAGACATCCAAGTGGGGAGAGGAGGAGGAAAATAGAAGGCATAAATTTTTAAAAAAATTTTTAATTCCCAGAACTCAAGGAAAATACTTGAAAGGGTCTTTCAAATTCCAAGTTCACTGAGTGCAAAAAGGCCCACATAGCTATATACTGTTATGAAATTTCAGAGCACCCAGGATAAATATAAAGATGATAATGATGATTAAATTTAATTTTTAAAGCTAATATCTTATAGGGCAAGTAGATGTTTTAATCACTTTTTACATACGAACTAATTTAATCTTCACTTTTTACATACGAACTAATTTAATCTTCACAATAGTTCTATGACTTACTACTGGAATTATTCAGGTGAAAATACCGAGGAACGTACCCATGGATACCCAGCCAGCAGGTGGCAGAACTGGGATTCAAACCACAGTCTGGCTTTGTACTCTTGCCCACTGCTTTTTTTTTTCTTTTACGAATACCAAGTTCTCAAAGGTAATAGAGAAATGCCTTTAAATGTCTGAAGGAAAATGATCTTGAACGTAGAATCACCCAAAATATTAATCCAGTGGAAGGGAGGGAGAGTTTAATACATTTTCAGACATACAAAAGCTCAGATCTGCAAAAGCACCTGTATTTCAGACATGCAAGCACCTTTATTCTTTGTCTGACAAAGTCACTTAAGGATCTACTGTGTCAAAAGGAAAAAAAAAATCCAAGGAAAACAATAACATCAGCTCCAAGCACAGTGAAACTAATTAAAGAATGCAACAAAAGGTGGTCCCAGGATAACTTCTATGCAACCGAGCCTAGGAAGTCAGTGTACATTAGTGTGCTCAAAATATGTCCAACAGCTGGAAGACAATGATAAAGAAATGTGTTTACTCTCAATAACAACAAATACAATTTTAAAAAACACTGGGGGTGAGGAGGCCGAGGAGGGAGCTGTACAGGAATACTAGTCAACACAAACCAACCACAAAACAAGTCAGAGTATTCAACGCAGTTGAAGGGAAGAGGGTCCTTTTGACTTTGACTTTGACCCTCCCCTTTGACGGCACAAGGGTGAGCGGCAGCACCAGAGGACTCGATGTCCTATGTAAGCATCCAGTCAGCCTGCCTTGGCCCTTCATTGCATAGTTTATTGAAACATAACTTGCTAAGCTCTGTTTTCCGTTTAGTACCAACACAGTGAACAGGACTTGGGAAGGGGGAAGAAGTGGAGGAAAAGGCAGGCGTGCAAATTCTCTTCTCTTGCCTCTTGGTAAGTAAAAAGGAACACTATCCAGCCATTAAGGATCAAGAAACAGACGTTCAAACAACAGTCATAAAGGTGTCCAAAATAACAGCCAGTGATTAAAACCATAACCAACAAAATGAGGAGGGAGGAGTCCCCAAGGAGACGCTGTGAATTAAGTTTTGCACGTTTCCCGTTTGGCATCAGTAAACTCTGCTTGAGACCAAGAACTCGGGAGGCAGCGGGATAAACAGGTGCAGGCGCCTGCACCTGGTTTGATGGCGCTTCCCGGGGCTGGCGTTTTTACCAATGGAAGGCAGGGAACCTCCGCCAGAATAAAAGAGATGATGACTCCCTTTACTGCAATGGTCTGAACCGAACCCGCAATATCTCCCAGGTGTGCCCGGAGTTTAGAGCTATGGGGCCGCTATGAACAGACTGAGAGGTGGAAATGAGTCCCAGGACTTACCTCTGAGCAGCCGGGACGGAATGGGGAGCAAGCCTTGATTTCCACAGTGGCTGGCGTTCCATTTCCAGATGCTTCTCGAAAGACTCCCAAACGGGGGACGCTCACGCTCACAGCCCGGTGAAATTTGGCAGCCCGGGCCCCCGCATCCGTCAGGGCTGGCCATCTCCCTTCAGTCAGTGCTCCGGGCGAGAACCTCAATTGCAGGAGGCAGGCTCTCCAGGTTGGAGCCAATCTACACTCTTCCTCTTCTACCCAGACCAAGAAGACGGGCTGGGCCTGGAGAGAGACGGCCGGTGGAATCCGATGCATCGATGAGGAGCTTTTCAGGAATGCAAAATGCCAGGCCTCATGCCACGCCTGCCCAACCAGAATCTTCCTCCTAAGGCCCGCCCCCACGCCTGTGACTTGCATGCACATCAGCATCGGCTACACCTGCTCTTCAGAGTCGCCTGCAGAGCTGGGCCTCACCGCCAAGCAGTTCATCAGAATCTCTGGGTGGAGAACCAGGCCTCTTTGCAAGCTTCCAGGTGATTCTAATGCTCAGCTGGGACCTTTGCACAAAAGGGTTCATCTGATCAGATTTCAGGAAAGCTTTTACCACGACTGCCTCCCTCGCAGATTCAAATATTCTTCCCTTCTCCACGGGCTCCTCTACTTCTAGCTGCATTTTTTCTCCAGAAATGACCTTGGTCCGGGGATGGACAGGAGGCAACCGCCGAGAAAAGTGAGAAGCGAGCTCGGCTGATCAAAGAGAAGGAGGAGGTCAACGCTGATGCCAGCCACACCTGTGTCAAAGCGAAATGAGTGACGGGAGAATCATGAAGGGCTTGGGTGGTTGGGCAGAAAAGCCCCTTCAGTGAAAAGTGGGGGAAGAGGGGGCGGGAGACACTGAAAACTGGAGGGGGCGGGGCAAGAGGGATATGATGAGAATTAGCATAATTTTGGTAAACTGGATCTGCCTAAAAGTACGTATTGCCTCAGTTTAAAGCAAACACTGGAATGAGGACACTTCGGGCCTGCTTCTCGGAAAACTACCTACCAAGGTGTTTCCCATTCGAATCCGCTCTGGAGCCAACAATAAAATCCAATCAAGTGTTGCTAATTACACCCTCCAATGAATCGTGAGGCTGCCTCATTCGCAGCCCAGAGACTGGTGTAGTCAATAATGGTGTTAAACAGTCCGAATTACTTACATGTGGTGTCTCACTTTGGTGTTAATTGTCTCCATTAACCCGCACAGAATCCGTTTTGAATGCCTGCAGGATGGCTTAATGCGCCAACTCCTTTGAGGCCACTAACCACATTTGCCTTTGCCCTGAAATTGTTCAGCCTCTGGACAAATGGCAAAGGAGTCCACATTTCTTCCTCGTGTGACATGCTTCGCAATATCTTTGAATTCAAACCTCAAAACCACCCCCACCCGTGTTCCCCCATGACAGGGGTGTCTGAAAGAGGCTTGCTTCCCCCGTCAGATGCTTTTGAAGAAGGACATCTGTCATCTGAGCTAGTGGTTCTTCTCCAGCTAAGCGAGTCATCTCGGGTTACCACACTAACTGGGCCCCAAATGTTTAACCCTTTGCTTTTGTGGGCATCTATGATTAATAGACTTGAGGGCACCATCTTACTTCTGCTGGCGATTCTAATGGACATGGCTGATACGGTTGAACCCAAAGGGTGGCACACTCCAATGACTTGATCGGGAATGAAACATGAATAACCGAAGTTGATATTGAATATGTTTTGTTGTGCACCAGGGCATAAGTAGATACTGCGGTGTGTAATACTCAATAAAATACGTTAAAATATATTTTGCCATAGAGATATTTGATAGGGGTTTTGAAGCCTAGGAAATGCAATGCAGTGCCCTGGACATTTCATACAGGAAGTATGACTCGCTCAGCCTAAAAAGACGCGGGAAATCTTTAAGTCACGATCCTGTGATGATGTCAATCAACCTTTTGTTAGCATTAAAGGCAGTGACAGGTGGTAGCCTGGGTGACAAAGAGACACCCTCTGTCATAACCTCTGGAGCCATGTGAATGCGTCAGCAGCAAATTTTCTTGGAAAACCCCATTCGGGACACATGCTTTGGGAAGGCTAGACTTGCTTTTCCTTGTAGGTTACATAGCTTTTCCCTGTAGAAATAACAAGCTCTCGCAGAAATCCATTTGGCTCAGTGGATAGAGTGTCAGCCTGTGGACTGAAAGGTCCTGGGTTCGATTCCGGTCAAGGGGATATACCTTGGTTGCGGGAATGTCCCCATTGGGGTTTGTGCAGGAGGCAGCTGATTGATGTTTCTCTCTCGTTGATGTTTCTGACTATCTCTCTCCCTTCCTCTCTGTAAAAAAAAAATCAATAAAATACATTTTAAAGAAAAAAAGAAATAACAAGCTGTCTACCCCCCCTTCCTGCTTGCAAATTTCACAGCCCGAGGCGGGCTACAGGTGGGTTGCAGTTTCTGTTGACTCCATTAGGGGCAGCAGTCAGCACGAGTCTCAGCTACTGCTGATTGGGGCGTGTGGAGGTTGAGACAGAGACCTTGGGGTTTGGATAAAGTGGCGTTCTGATGCCGTTTTCCTAAAATCAGATCTGAAATTACAGACCTGACCTCTCAGGGAGGATTCTTTTCCTTCCTGAGGGTTGTACTCTCCTCCTTGCCTTTATGTCCTTGCATGAACTTCCCAGGAAAATTAATAAAGTGGCTTCTTCGTTTTTTCCCAATCGCTGGGGGGTGGGGGGTGGAGGGAAGGCAATCCACAATAAGATCACACTGCATATATCCTGATTTTTTTTTTTAATGATTTTTTACAGAGAGGAAGGGAGAGGGATAGAAAGTCAGAAACATCAATGAGAGAGAGAAATCGACCAGCCGCCTCCTGCACGCCCCCTACTGGAGTTGTGCCCACAAGCAAGGCACATGCCCCCGACCTAAATCAAACCTGGGACCTTTCAGTCCGCAGGCCGACGCTCTATCCACTGAGCCAAACCTGTCTCAGCTATCCTGATTTTTATTTTCACTTTATTGTGAGAATTTCCCCCATGTTATTAAATATGTTTGGAAAGTATGACTATATGTAATGATACATATTTTATACATATTTTGTAAATTATGTATCCTCATTTTTTAAACCATCCCCCTATTGTTGGACGTTTAGTAGCTTAACAGTTTTTACTCCTATCAGCAACTGCTATGAATTTTCTCAGACATAAATCTCTGACCCGCTCACAGATTGTTTGCCGTGAGCTGCCAGGACCTCGCTCCATCCTTGGAACGCCCCTGCGAGCTGAGAGAAGGGGTTTCACAGATGAACTTCACTCATGGCCCAGGTCAGCTTTCACTAGGGCCTGTCAAACCTGCCTCTCTAACACTAAGCGACATGAAATCAGCAGATCATGCCAAGTCCAATTAGCATCTGCCATGAGCTCCTCTCTCTGTAAAGAGGCATCTCGTGTTTTGTTATATTCAATTTCTGAAATGCTATTAACAGAGACCATTAAAGTACTAGAGAATCAAAACACAAGTAATGGTTTTTTTTTAACAAACACACTTTGCAATGAATGTATCATCCGTGTTGACTCAGCGCCAGCAACAAAGTCCCCTAATCAAAGAATGTCCCTTGTCAGAGGAACTGCTGAACAAACCGCAGGCAGTAACCGGCGTAAACTGCCCTCCCTGCGCTCCTGGTGCCGATATACACCATCAAATGCAAATCATAGCCGAAACCGGTTTGGCTCAGTGAATAGAGCGTCGGCCTGCGGACTGAAGGGTCTAAGTTTTGATTCCAGTCCAGGGCATGTGCCTTGGTTGCAGGCACATCCCTAGTAGGGGGCGTGCAGGAGGCGGCTGATGGATGTCTCTCTCTCATCGATGTTTCTAACTCTCTATCCCTCTCCCTTCCTCTCTGTAAAAAATCAATAAAATATATTTTTTAAAAATGCAAATCATAGCATCGAGCACAGGCTCAATAGCCAGGTACAAGCAGCATACATGTACCTGTGCACAAGGCACACGCATACACACACACACACACACATACACATTTATTCTACGTGTGATGGCAATGCTCAATAAGATGAAAATCAACTGCTGAGCCATCCAGAGAAGTACACTGCTAAGACCAAGGATACTTAGATCCCGAAGCTACCTGACTACTGCCTTGGGGTGGAAAAACTTCTAGAAATCACCATTAAAGGCTCTAGTTTTACCCACGGGGGACTTTATTATCTGCCCAGCCCTGGGCCCAGAGATGCTGCAGGAATACAACTCAGCCAAGTTAGACTGAATCCCAGGAGAGTCCTGAAGCTGTTTCCAGTCTGCTTGACTGAATAAAACTCTCATTTTGCTATGATGGGAAAAGAGATTTGGCCAAACTCAATCCTACTTTCAAACAACCTAGCAGCCACCAGAGAGTTACCGCTAGAAAAAAATCACCCAAGTCTTTTTCACTCCTGAAAGTGCCTGCTTACGGGATGGCACAAAGGTTGTTTTCTGGCCTATTCTTAGCGGCTGATAAAATGGCCTTTCAGGCCACTTTCCCTCGGGGGTGCAGACTGGGGTGGCGTCACCTCAGAGGTGACAATCATCCCCTCTGCCTGCTTCCCTTGGTGAGAGGAAGACGCGGTCCAATTACCATGTGCCCCTGCCCTTCCTGGGCCTCAGCTGATGGGGTGTCAGGCCTCACATAAGTCAGTTAGATTTTCGGCCGGAGGAGCTGGAACTGGTGGCTGGCTGAGGGACCTTGCTGCATGGGTCTCTCTCTCTTTCTTTCTTTTTTAAATATATTTTATTGATTTTTTACAGAGAGGAAGAGAGAGAGATAGAAAGTCAGAAACATTGATGAGAGAGAGACATTGATCAGCCGCCTCCTGTACGCCCCACAGTGGAGATGTGCCCGCAAGCAAGGTACATGCCCCCAACCGGAATCAAACCCGGGACCTTTCAGTCCGCAAGCCGACGCTCTATCCACTGAGCCAAACTGGTTTTGGCGAACTTTTTTCTTTAATCACCTCTGCCTACCACAGACGCTGTCACCACACACGCTGTCACCAGTGGGGAGGCTGGGCGAGGGCCCAGGAACATAGTGAGAAGAATGGTCCCATCCATACAATGAATGGCTGTTTCTTGTCCAGTGCGATTTAAGACCCACCCGGGAGAGCATGACGTCACCATATCAACTGGAGGGAAGAGAGGGTACCAACCGGGAGGGCCAGTCACAGAAGATGGTCCTCAGCCTTCCAAGGATGAAGAAGTGGCGGTGCGCCCCGAGGGCTGCCGGGCACGTGGCATGGAGCCTGCAAGAGGGTAGGCAGTCTTCCTGGGTGAGACTGACAGGGCGCACAGCGGAAGGATGCTTGCCACACTAGGATGCTCCACCAGAGACGCCGCCGCAGTCAGAACGCTGACAAGCGTCTGGGGCTGGAGAGCAGGGGTTGCTGTGGATTCGGCGGCCCGGAGCTCCGCACTTGACCTCTGTCTGACCTGTCACTCCAGATCAGCGGTTCTCAACCTTCCTAATGCCGCGACCCTTTAAGACAGCTCCTCATGTGGTGGTGACCCCCAACCATAAAATTATTTTCATTGCTACTTCATCACTGTAATTTTGCTACTGTTATGAACTGTAATGTAAATATCTGATAGGCAGGATGTATTTTCATTGTTACAAATTGAATATAATTAAAGCATAGGGATTAATCACAAAAACAGTATGTAATTATATATTGTGAAATATTTATTTCTAATTACATACAAATAAATGAAATTTTGTCTTGAATTGTGGTGTAGCATGGGTAACAGTCTTCATATGACAACAGTAAACTACATTGCTACATTTTGCTACACCAAGGAGCAGTGTGTTGGTTCCTAAGACCATGGGAAATAGGTGTTTTCCAATAGTCTTAGGTGACCCCTGTGAAAGGGTCGTTCGACCCCCGAAACGGTTGTTCGACCCCCAAAGGGGTCGCAACCCACAGGTTGAGAACCACTGTTCCAACATGTCAGCACTGTTCAGGAAACCTCTGAGTATTCTCACCTGGGAGAATGATCACTTTTCATGTTGCCTCCTGGGAACTGGGGCCAGACCTAAGTTCAGGGACTACCCCACAGGCAGGAGTCTGGCTTCCAGGGGGCATCTGTTGGACCCCACACAAGGCTGACCCCTAATTTAGAGGACACAGGACCTGGGCTGGTCCCTGGGACGGTAGCTGCTTTTTGCAAACAGAGTCTATGCAAGATCAGCTTCCGGTTGGGGCACCCTGCCTGCATGCCACTGCAGATCCAGGTTCTGGTCCCAGGTACCCGAGGAAGACTTAGAGATAAAATCTGAACAATTCATAAGTGTGTGACCTTGTTTGTGTGCAACAGGCCAGACAGTGGATACCTTAGGCTTTGCAGGCGGTGTGGTCTCTCTCAGTTCTGCCATTGTAGAAGAAAGCAGCTGACGACAAATGCACCCAAATTGGCATAGCTGCATTCTAATAATTATTTACAGAAACGCAGTGAACTGGATTTGGCCGGCAGGCTGGATCCAAACCATGGCATGTGGCAGAGGGCCGCGGGCAGAGGTTTCCCTTGCTTGGATCAAGTGGTGCGCATAGTGGGACTACAGGCCAGAATGATAAATGCACCTGTAATCGTGGCAGATCTGCGCAGACTCCACTCTACAGAGCTCTTATCGTGGCAAATTTATCGGTTCCCACCAGCGATCACATCTGATTCCCTGCAGCCCTGCCAAGAGAATGTCTTATCCCATTTTGAATTTTTGCCAATTTGATAGTGAGAAACGGTATCTCCGTGTGATTTCAATTAGCATTTCTTTCCGTCTGAATAGTTCTGAGCCTCTTTCTTTCTTTTTTTTTTTTAATGAACCATCTGTCTTTGGCTATTTTATTATTTTCTTATTGGCCTTTTTCTTCCTGATTTATATTAGTTCTTCACATGTGAAGATGAGCCCTTCATGTGTATGCTGCAGTTGCTGGATATGCTAGTGTATGTAACCATTAGGTCAAAGTGGTTGACAGCGTGGTTCAAATGTTTGAGATACCTACTAGTCACGCAAGTGGAGCTGTCCAGCAGGCATTTGGGAATACACATCTGGTACTCGGGTGAGAGGCCTGGAGTGGAGAAATAAACTTGAGAATATCTGAAACGATGAGAAGGGTTAGGTCACCTGGGGAGAAAAAGGAGAGAAGGGGTGATAAAAACATGCCACCATTTAGAGATGGAGAAGGAACCACCACAAGACGGAGAAGGGGCCTCCGGGGGTATAGAAAATAAAGCAAAAGGCCGATGAGAATTCTTATTGAGCATTGATCACTGGATTCGCCAACATGGAGACTGGAGATGACCTTGACAGGAATACTGTCAGTGGAGAGGCGGGGACAAAAGCTTGGCATCTCAGAGAACAAAGTGATGAGAGCAGTGGTAGCCAATCGGTGGTCCCTGAGGTCCGAGAGGTGGGTGACCGCGGGATTAGAGAAATACAGTCGGCTGCTAGATGGCTGAGGGTTAACTGGATGTCTGAGGCTATAAACTGAAGGGTCTGTTTTCCCCAGCCACATCCAGCTGCTCAAGGGCAGGTAAAGCGTCAGTGAGAGCTGTGTCTAACCAGAGCTGTCTTGTCATGATGAAGGTGGTAGTGGAGGATGTATGGGTTGGTGGACCCGGGAATCTAAGCTGCAAAGTGACAAGAGTGCATAAAGCAGAGAAAAAAAGTGATAAAGCAATAGATGAGAGATCAAGGTATGTATTTATCCTCATAAATACAAGATATGTACATAGATCACCCCAGTCTCTTCTGGGTGAGTTTCACACAGCCTCAATGTCCATGTAGTTTATATATAAAAAAAATACATACAACAGGATGGGTAAGTATTTCTCCAATTTTATTCGTATTTGAGTTTACAACAATTCAAGGAAGGAAGATGCCCATAATTAATGGGTAGACTACCATACCACAGATATAGTATATGGCAAGGAAGCCCCAATACTGAAAGACTTTTTAAAATGTACTTCATTTGGCTACATCGCTGATCGTTTCGATGTGGAATTTTGATGTCTCCCAGGAGATACATTATCCTAAGTTCCCATTTTATCATGTTCTGAGAAACGAGTTTTTAAAGAAAAAAAAAACAACGGTTGGTAACTAAGAATAAAAAATGTTTTAAAGAATTATCTGTGTGTAAATAAAGTGTCTGGCAGATTAGTGAAAGGAAGAAGTTGGGAAAGCAGGAGTTTTGATACCGTATAAAAATACTGTGAATTCACATTATTCAAGACTGCTAACAAATAGCTCATCTTAGCATTTGCATACTTCTCTAAAAGCTTTCAAAAAACAGTAAAATGTTTCAGAGGAATCTACATCCTTCGTATAAATTAATCCAGTTCATTGATGACTGCTTTTTCCATGTTTTTTTATTTTTTTATCACATGCCTTTTAGACATGTTAAGAAAGGAGCTATAAATCAGTCATCCTAGTTCTTTCTCATCGTCTACCTGGAATGACTGGACCTGGGAAGGGTGGTAGCAGTGGAATGTTCTGTGGAATAAGGCATTGTTCTCTTTATTCTACCGTTTTTATTGATCTGTGTTTGCCTGGGGCTTAGGAACATGAATAATTCACAGTTGGCTACACTGACGAGCAAGACACATTCCATGGAGGTCTCGCCGCCTGAAACATAAAAGCAGCAGCAATGCTCTGCTCTCTAGACAGCCCTGCTTCTCCATTGCTCTCCTCCCGGGGAATTAGGTGCATTTGGGGGAAGAGGGGGGAGGGTCATAGGAAGGGTACTGGCTCAGAAGATTGGACACCTGGTCTTTAGTCACAATTTGGTCACTTGGCAGCCGGGCGACCTGTAAAATGTTAACTTCTCTGCGTTTCCCTTCTTTTGCTATAATACAGAGAAAGGTACTGTCAATGTCCTAAAGTGGCTGATAAATGCTTTAAAAACGTGGTTTCCTGGCCCTGGCCGGTGTGGCGCAGTTGGTTAGACATACACCAAAAGGTGGTGGGTTTGATTCTAAGTCAGGGCACATACTTAGTTGAGGGTTCAAGCAACACCAATTGATGTTTCTCTCTCATATCGATGTTGATTTCTCTCTCCGTCTTCCTTCCTCTCTCTAAAAATCAATCTTTACAAAAAGGTGGCTTGCTGTTCACAATTTTATATTTAAAAATAAAAATATAAATCATTGGGAAATACATAAATGTTGATGAATCACACGGTGCAAATGTAAACAAGTAATTTACCAATACTTTACAATAAAATCAAATAAATTATCTATGGATTTTTTTAAAATAAAAAAAGTCTTTGCAGATAAATATTCATCAGCTTAACTTCATCATTCTTTCTTTCATAAGAATGATCACTATGAGACATTATAACTCTCCAAAGGAGAAATTCTATAATTCGTTCAGTTCCCTGCCTTAGAAGCTTCATTATAAGGCAGAAGAATGGAATAATTAAAGTTTTAAAATAAGCAAAAATATATAACTCTAAACCACAGTCCCCTTATTTTAAAGAATTTAATAGGAACACTTTCCCCAATATATGTATAAACAACCTACTGTTTCTATAATATTAACACTAACTCACAACTAAACCATGAAGATCAAAGCTAATGTGCATTTTTCTTTCCTTAACAACTAAATCATTAGATATCTGATGGTCTTAAAAATGACTCTATGTGATATAAAAATGCTTACCTATTGAATACCTAAATGTTGGTTAAGTGTTGGGAATATAGATCGGAGGTTAGAAACTGTTTGGGACATAGCCATGTATAGGAAAGGGTCCCCTGTAGAAATGTGCCTGTACACACAGAAGACATGTACAGACCTGAGCAACCGCTGAAGTAACCCACCAACTTCTCCATTAAAGTGGTGCGCCTAAAAAATACCAACAGACTTCTTTAGAAGAACAAATTAATCACCTGCCCGTTCTAAATCTTACATATTAAATGGCACAGTGGTTTTAATAAGAAAGAATTACAGTGTAGATAAGAAATACTAAATTCCGGACAGTAACAAAATTTTTGGACCAAATAACAAAAGTATGTCAATAAAGTGTGTTTCAGAATAACTACCATATAATGCTAACATTCTAACAGGACTATGATCTTTGCTATCAACAAGCCAAGACTCAGTTCTCCATCAAAAATTTCTTTGTCTCTCTCTCACACACACACACACACACACACACACACACACACTTTCTCGTGTCTACAAATGCAGCTTGGATTATCTCCTGTTCTTGACTATTAAGTCTTCTGAAAAAGATCAACCTTCTTTCAACAAACCATGGATCAAAAATGACCCCTTGCTTTATGAATGAAAGCTCTCTCAAGGTCATTCTGTGTCTCAAGGGCAGCCTGCCAAGGACTTGCAGGGATGAAACTGAATGAGCATTGGCACAGGGAAATTCATAGCAGCAGGTCAAAGTCGATTTGTCTGATGCTCAGCAGGACCTCTTTCGGTCAGGTGAGGAGTAAGTAATTGGCAAATTGTCCCCCACCCAGCGGAGAGGAGGGTACAGTTAAAAACTCCTGAAAGCTTGGTTGGGCCCCTTTCATTTTATGAGACAAAGACGGTTAAACTAGAACTCTCCTCTAAACTGGCATGATAATCAAGTACATGTCTGCTGTGTCTGCGGTTTTAACGTGATTCGTTGTAAACATCCTATAGGCTTCCCTCCTTAATTCGGAGATTGAGCTGGATTCCATGTCTGTGTGAAATCAGCATAAATACTGTTCATTCTGGTTCGACACGAATTCCTTTAAAAAATGTTAAGGCCATTTAATGGAATCAGGGCCAACTGCAGAGCGCCCCGACGGAAGTCCAACAACCGATTGAAGGTTTCGGAAAAGAGCCATTGGCGGTCATCTTGCGTGTTCCTTCTCGGTGACTTGAGAGCATCTGTAGGATGTGTTAGTCGCCAACATCTCCATCGCGATCTCCGATAAGCCAAAGGAAATGAAAACTTAAGGCTAGCAACGCCGTCCCAAGCAAGTCCCCCAGAGCCGTCAGGTAGGGGATGGAGAAGCTGTCGGGGTCCTTTCCCTTCCTCCAGAAGTGACGGACCATCCAGTCGGCGATCCACAGCAAGGTGAACACCTACGAGAGAGGACCAGCCATTACTCCCTTCTCCCGGACATTCCCGGCCCGGCGGACGTGACCACGAGTCTAAACTACCGCTTTCTGCAAGTTAACAGCATGCATCTAAGCATCATGCTGGAAAAGAAGAAATAGCTCATGGACAGGAAGATTTTCTTTCCACGAGAATACGTTTTATGTATTTCTGTGATAAAATTCTTCAGCGTTTCACATGTCTCTTCTCATTTTCTTCTAGCCTCCCAATGACCACAACCATCCTTATAGTGAATGGAACTGTGCAACTGCCCAATCACTGCTTTGTTTCAACTTTGTTCTATATGATAATCCTGTGCCGAAGGAAGAAGATACATGAAGAATATAAAAACTGCAATTAGGAATCATTTAACATTCAATATGCAGGTGTAGCAATTGAAATAAACATGGAGAACTGACCATTCACTTATCTTACCTAATAGAGAAACATGTAAATTGACCATACCTCCGCTATGCCCACAGCCAATCAGAGTATGCAAATTAACCCAACAAAGATGGCGGTTAATTTGCACACATACCTCCTCAGCACCCAGGTCACTCCCAGCGGCTATTGGAAGGGGAGGGGGCTTCCCAAGCCTAAAGGCTGGGGCAGTAGCTTTAGGCTTGGGAAGGGGTCAAGCCTGCAACCAAACACAGACCATTCAGAAGTCATGGTGACCCAGCACTGACTGCCCAGGTGGCTGAGACCCAGAAAGTGAGTCAGGGTCTGATCTGCAGCCTCAGTGGAAGCTGTTGATCAGTGTACTTACCTCTCTCTTTCCCTCCCTCTTTCTTTCTGATCTTTGCCAGAAGCCAGGCTTTTCTTTCTCTCCCAGCCTCCACAGAGGGCTGCTGTTAAGCCCCACCTCTTTGATCAAGCCCAGAGATAGGCCTGGAGATGCTGACTGGCATAGGAACCAACCAATGAGAATCAAATTTGGGTACAGTGGGGAGCCAATGGCTGTCTAGGAGGCAGAGCTTTTGACACTGACTGGTATAGTAACTGACCAATCAGAACCAAATCTGGGTACTGAGGAGAGCCAATGGCTGCCTAGGAAATGGGGCTTCTGACTGGCATAAGAACCAACCAATGAGAGCCAATCTGGGTGCTATGGGGAGCCTGGAGCTTTTGACGCTGGCATAGGAACAGAGCAATCAGAACCAAATTGACCAGCAGAGGAGGGCAGTTGGGAGGCAACATCAGGCCTGCAAGAGAGGGCAGTTAGGGGTGATCAGACTGGCAGGCAGAGGCAGGTAGGGGCAATCAGGCAGGCAGGCAGGTGAGCAGTTAGGAGCCAGTGGTCCCAGATTGTGAGATGGATGTCTGACTGTCGGTTTCTAAGATATCAAGAATACAGGGGTGGGCAAAAGTAGGTTTACAGTTGTGAGTACACGGATAAACACAGCTTCTTCTTATATTATGATTTATTTATTTTGTAGTATTTATTTGTGTTACAACTATAAACCTACTTTTGCACATCCCTGGGAAACGACTTCTGTGATGCTTAGAGTTTGGGGATCAGATAAATGGTGTTTTTTGTTTGTTTGTTTTTATCCATTTAGAGTGAAAGGATTCTGTGAATTTCAAACTCCTGAAGGGTTAAAGGATTTAGGATTAGAGAGGTTAACATTCACTGGTTAGGGACAAGCCAGCAAGTACAGTGATTACTTAACAGCACTTTCTTTTCTTTTTTTTTTTAAATATATGTTATTGATTTCTTACAGAGAGAAAGAAAGAGAGATAGAGAGTTGAAAACATCGATCAGAGAGAGACATCGATCAGCTGCCTCCTGCACGCCCCCTACTGGGGATGTGCCCACAACCAGGATACATGCCCTTGACCGGAATTGAACCTGGGACCTTCCAGTCCGCAGGCCAATGCTCTATCCACTGAGCCAAACCAGTTTCGGCAAGCAAGAGCACTTTCTAGTCCTAGCGGTGTGGCTCAGTGTGTCCTTGGAATAGGTAATTATTTAAAATGGCATTAAGTATCAGGTACTTCTTAATGCAACATGTTTGATTTTAAAACTACATGATCATTTCATAAATGCATGCTTTTCACAGTGAAAACAACTTTGGAAATCAAACTAAGAGTAAGGTGTGTTTTCTTTCACATCATCTGTTTGTTTTTTATGAATATGCATAACCTTTTAGAGGTAAATATACCTTCGGGAAAGGAATTTTGTAGCCCCAGCAAACTATGCACTCTCTAGCTGTGATACTTGGGATTTAATAAATATGTAAAGTACAAGAATATATATTTGCTCTGGACAATAGTGGTTCTTTGGGCCAGCACCTTCTCTGAGCTAGAATCAGCATTCCCAGGCCCTCGCCTCCCCTCCATGCCCCAACTAACCGCCGGTAACAAACAGCCTTGTGTACTGTGTAAAGGAAGAGGATTTCTTTAGGAGAGAAATGCTTAGAAATAAGAAACCAATAAACACCAGAAAGAGCTCATTAGCACAGTTCTTCCCAACCCCTAATTTACAAAGGCTGGATTCATTTCCCCTATAAAAATCTGCTTCCCTCATCCAGTTCCCAGACTGGGAACTTTACACACTAACATCTAATATTTAAATGTCTGTTAAGCAGCATGAAGGATTACCAGTGAACAGGAAGTCAATCTCCTGATATTCAGACAAAAGCATCCTTGCTTTGGTCTGAATTCTGTTTGCGAGGTGGCAGGTGGGGGAAGGTGAGGCAGGAAGGGACCTTATTTGGAGAAAGAGTCCATAATATCCACCAAACTTCCCGAGGACGCCATGGCACAAAAATAGTTAAAACCTTCTGTCCAAAAGAAACGCTCAGAATGCGTTTGAAGAGACACATATTCATAGCCTTGGTCTTTAAAGGCAGAACACTACCAATAACCTAAAAGTCCAATCGAAGAAGAATGGGTAAATGGGCAAATTATGGAATCTTCATACAATAGAATATTATATTGCACACTTCCCCGCCGCCCTCTCTAAGATCAGGAGTCTGCTCTGCTTATAGACATTTTGCCTGATCCCAGCATAACTCCTTGACAACAGCAATAAATTCAACCGTGTCTTTCTTATCTCTGATACTGAATGATGGTCTCATCATCCTTTGCCATCTTTAAGCCCCCCTTTTAATGAATGCAAACATGTCTCGTTTTAATGCATTTCCCTAGATGGCCCAAAAACAATTCAGATCAGTTCTGTTAGTCAGAACTAACATGGCTATTTAGTTTTCAAATTAAAAAGTCCTATAGTGCTAAATAGTTACTTTTTAAAATAACTAAACATTTTAAGTTATAGAATCATTCAGGCCAGTACTTTGGGAGTGAATATTCTATGTCACAATCCACCGAGATTTTATTCTGAAAAATGTGAGGAGTGGTTTTTTCCCATTAGCACTTGCACAGAGCTCTGCTGTGAGGTTTTTTGTAGGTGCCGTGAAAATTCCTCTAAGTCATGTCTGCCATCTCAGCGGGGCCCAGCAACAGCCTACCCAGCAACTAGAAAAGGATGGCTCAGCTTCCCTGGTCCTACCTTCTCCTTATTCCGACGTGACAGGCTGAAAAGAGCTCCGCTCCTCAATGACTCGCTCCGCGGGATGCAGGATGCTGAGCCTCTAATGAGGCAGGGCGGTCATTGCATCTTCGGTACAGAACTGCCTGGAGCCCAGGCACAGCTCTCTAGCGGATTAATAATAGGAAACTGTCTCTATTCTAAGACCCTGAAATCTAAACGAGAATAGCATAATCACGCTATTATATCCCATAAATGCAAATCACATAGCTAAAAAGGAATCTCAAAAATTCACCTAGTATTTCAATTTCCTACCTCAAGGTAATCGTATTAACCAAATCCCCAAGTTAAAGTAGGTATTTTTACAAAGAGTAAAAAAAAGTATTGGAACTATAGATCCTCCTCTCTCGCTTTCCCTTTATCATTCTCTCTCCACACTTTTTCTCTCAACCCCAGCCATCAGACAGAAACCAATTAGGAGACCGAAGCAGAGAAGTCACACAGAAAAAAATAAAAAGATTCCGGCTTTCCAATTGGAATCGGCAGGTTTAAATCCCGGGGAGCGAAAAAAAGAATGAGAGTGAGGTCAGGCAAAGTGTTAAAGTCCCCTAGTTGGCCAGCTCTTTCCTTTCAGCTGCCATCTGGGAATTGGACTTGGGTTAAGTATTGAAATATAGAAGATATAACCACACCATTTAATGAGGACCTACTATGTGCCAGGTATTCATAACTACTGTGCAAAGAAAAGTCATTGTCCTCGTTTTACCGGCAAGAGCAAGACGACCCCAAAGAATTAAGTGACTTGCCCAACGAGGCTCAGCCGCCTTGCTAGGCTACTGGGTGCTTATTCTGGGATTCCACTTCCGGTCACGTTGCCACCATATTACTACATGCTAATTCTTCCTTATTTAGAAAACTGACTCCAAGGAATGGGTATCAGAGACATGGTAGGGATTCTTAATGCTAGAATCACAGGGTCTAATCTCCTCACTGACACTGTAAGAGACTCAATGCCCAGTAATCCACAGCTACTATCATGACGATGATGATAAAATAAAGAAACAGTAATAGCACTTCAGATGCATCATCTCTTTTTTAAAACCCCCTGAGGTGGGTCTATTCTTAGCCTCCTTTTGCAGATAAGAAAATACAATCCATGAGAGGTTACCTTGCCCACAGTGCCACAGGTGGTGAGTGGCAGCAAGCAGAGCCCAAGCCCAAGTGAGGAAAGTCAGCCACAGGACGGTGCTGTGACTTAGCCTAAGTCACTGAGCTAAGGGACCAGGATTGGAACCCAGAAACCGTTGTTCCTCGTCCAGGAGTCTCCCTGTCCTCCTGCACAGACTCCCCGGAGCCAGGCAAGGCTGAGGCCTGCCACGGGGAGGCCGGTACACGGCATGTGCAACGTCTATGGGAGGAAGTCTCTGGCCCTCCCAGCGGGACTTGATGGGTTCAGGAACTGAAAGCTGAGAGATTCAGGGGATCTTGCTTATGTACCCCCTTCCCGTTTTCCCTGTGCCCACTTGTGGTTTCTTGTCCACCACCCCACACCTAACGGGACAGACGCTGGTGGAAATAAGGAGTTCCGTTTTGGTGGTGTTGGGTTTGGGGTGCCTTTTCAGCAATGAACCGGAGATATCCATTGGGGAGACAGCAGTGAAAGGGGGTGTCTGCAGCTCAGGACACGCATCACAAGAGCGAGAAGAGCGCTGCGGAGCCGGAGAACACAGCGGGGCCGGGGAGGGTGAGTGGCGAGGAGACGAAACGCCTCCGGGCACTGAACAACCTGCACAGTAACGAGGAGGAACATCATCACGCGCGGACAATAATGAGGATTAACGGCAGCTCCCGCCATTACTGGGAACTTATTATGTTCCAGGAACTCTACCAAGTGCTTTATACACATTAGCTCTCCTCGGAGGCCAGAGAGGTTATGAAACTTAACTAAGGACACAAGATCAGGAACAGAGCAGAAATGCAAACTCCGGCCTCACTCGCGAGAGCTCGGATCTTTCTCCGATGTTCCGCGCACCGGGGTCTTGTTTTCCCTCCTCTTTCCTCTGTAGGTGATGACAAGAGGGTCTGGCTTAAAGATATCTGTCTTCTGTGGAGGCATTCATTTGTATGTTTCCATAATTAAAATAATTCCCCGGGACCATGTGACTGTGCCTTCAGAAGATGTTTTCAATGCCTGTTATTTAATTTGCTTTTCAATGACACCCTTGTCAGTGCTTCTTTTAGCAAGAATGCAGACCATGTTTCTGCCCCAAGCATGTTCTACCCGAGGAGAAATGCAAGATGTTTGCTCTTCATTTGCACTGTTTGTATTGTGGCCGTGTTCATATTACAAACCACATGTTTCAAACCGACCATGAGCTGTTATTTGGAAAACAGAGACGCTTCTTAGAAATCCATTAATCCACACCAACCAAGACCCTCTTTTACCACGCACGGCATTCATGTTCTCGTTTCAAGTGGGCTTGGGATTTGCTGAGAACGATTTTTCTTGAGAATACAAACCTCTTGGGAAATATGAGATGGTGCAATTTACACGAACGCATCAAATTCAACAAGCAATGCTTAATGATAAAATGTAAGGAGGCATCTGTCTTTAAAATCATATTAATAATGATATTAAGTATCTATTATTTTCTTAAGAGTAGTTTTCAGTAACCATAGTTTTACTACACGACCCTGCTCTCTGTCTGGACTAGGAATGGCTACGGGGCCCGGATTGGACCATTCATATCTGATCTTTCACGGGTGAAACGGGACGTGGAGAAGAAGGCTACTGTCCCAGTGAAGGAAAGGCACGCAAGGATGGGGACGTTTGCCCCGGAAGTGCAATGCAGACTACAGAGAAGGGATCCAGTGAAGACGGAAGGTTATGCATCTTCAAGGAGTCTGAGAGTCACGATGGGGAGGCCACGAACTTTCTAGATCTCCCCTGTCTCCATGGAAGGTGGGAGTGTCTTCCTCCCCCTCCCCTTCCACGGCTATTTTATATTTCTTGATAATGTCCCATTTTTGTGTAAGCAAGCGCCAGCAGGTTTCTGTGACTTGAATTCCAAAGAGCACTGATTAAGATAGCCATTATTTGGCAGTATATACAGTGGTACCTCGAGATACAAGTGCCCTAACATACGAGATTTTTGAGATACGAGCCGTCGAGCGAGCAATTTTTGCTTTGAAATACAAGCAACATTTGAGATATGGGTAATTGCTCGTATCGCCGGCTGCACACGACCCACCAGTTTACCGTGACTCGAGCATCTCACAGTTTCCCATGCCTCAAGATTATGGAACAAATTAAACTCGTATCTTGAGGTACCTCTATATACATAAAAACACTTGGATGTTTGTTTTATGATGATGATAAATGAATTTTTCTTTGCTATGGTAGCAATAAATTCAAGAATTACGTTTTTTAAAAGAGTTTCATACATATTGTTATTAACTCAAGTTTCTCATCAGCTATCATCTACACTCCAATCTTACCCAAAATTTCTTTTAGAGGATAAAAGCCAGGCACAAGCACCGAGTTTGATTCTGAAGTGACAGGGGAAGAAGACTCTAAGGAGGTAAGTCTTAGGTCTTTCTAGCTGTTTCATGCATTTAATTCTAATCTCCCACAACTAAGAGAGGATCCCGAGTGGCAGGGACAGCATCTCCCATTTCTTTAGTACAGTGATGAGCAAGTACTCGGAAGACTCTATGTACTCTACAGTTGAAGAAATCTTGATAGTTATAATTCTCAACTTTATATATTGAAAATGTTATCCTTCCACCATTTAAAAGAAACATTTTGTCTCTCGCACATGAAAAAAACAAAAAAACAGATATGGCAGGAGCAATGGTTTTCTACAACCAAACTTTCACAGTGAGTCTCTCATAGAACTTGGAGCTACTAGAATTCTGTCGAGTTTGTCGTAATCTAATTTTCTGTAGGAAATGATCAGTAGCTAAAATGGGCAACTAAAAATTTCATTTAGAGATGGTTTGCATTGTTCGCCAATTTTATTAGACACTTTTCTGGAATACAATAGGCATCTAGGGCTAGAAAAGTCTCATTGTTCTTTTTCTATTTAGACTTTTTAGCAGATACGCTCCATCTTTTGGCCTCTTGTAGGGTATGTGACCCAAACTCTATGTTAGGATGAAAGAAAAGGCCTTTCTTTTTCTTTGCTGTAACCTTCCACAATTTGTGAGAAGCACCTTCTAATTAAATACCAAGATTGCTAGCTCCTCTGGTTCAAAGAGCCCCTTTGTTCAAACTGAGGGATAAGATAGGCTACTCTCAAGCCTGAGTTTTTACATACACACCCCTCCTCCCTGCTGGTTTACAACCCAGGGAGAATTAGTAGAAAGTTCCCATCTCTTCACCCGCACCCGTCTCCCCGCCCCGCCCCACTCCTCTTCAAACAAACCTCTTTTGAACTCTTCATAACTTTTGCTCTAAGAATATCTTACAGACTTTGGAAAAGTACTGATAAGACACCTCCCCAGGATGTCTGCCCGAACTGTCTCCTAAAGAACTAACAAAGACAGTCCCGCAGACGTCTGCTCAGTTTCACCCAGCAATAGCAGTAGCCCCCAAATCACCCTGCTTTCCTTGTCCAGGGCTTTCAAAGAAAGAGCAGCTTTTTTGTTCTTTGCCTTTTGTATTGATTAGCAATGCACTGGCCCTTTCCCTTCAGGGAAAGTAAAAATAAACTTTTTTTCTGCATTTATCTGTTCTTTTAGTTTTGAATTTTTTCACACCCTGTCACTGGCCCCCCCAAAAACCCTAACTATGCTTTTGACTTTCCACAAAGGAAGGCTTTCTAATATAAAGGGGACAGGTAGGGGCTTTAGGTAAAATAGGGAAATGAATCACAATGTACCGCTGTTCCTTTTTGGGTAGAGAGATTGCCAGTCTGTGCATTTGGCTGATAGTGATCTTTGACCCTTCTCAAGTTTATTATGCAGTCAAGGTACGACATCCTTGAAAAAGACAGCAGGGGATAAGGCAAGAATGAATTAGAGACAGAAAACCCTAAAGAAGATACCCGCTTCTGTGCAGCTTAGAGAAAGAAACCCAGCAAGATTCATCACAGCCTGGAATTCCATATTATGCTTTTGATTTCACAAACTAGCAGGTTTTAAGCAGTGAGTGGAGCACCTGCATGAGAAAGATGTGAAGGCAGAGAAAATCACTGCTTAGAGAGAAAGAATCCAGGTGCCCCTAAGTTTGCAGACAAAAGTACACTCTGCTTGTAACACATCAAAGTTGTAGGTCCAATGGGCTAATTTGATATAGATGAAAAATTGTGTTCTAGGGTCAACCATTATACCCTTAACCACAGCTAGCAGCCTCATAAATGCTCACTGATGACACAAAAGGTATAATGGGCAATAGAAGATGGTGAGTTTGGTGCCAACTCATCCCTATTCTTGAAAAAAATAACTCTAACTCAACATGTAATGTGATTGATCAGGTACTAAATATGAATGCCATTCACACATTACTCTGGCCTTGACATACTTCAACTATCCCATTGCTCTTGGGCACTGGGCAAGAACAAGGATAAGAGAACAATCCATCACATCGACTATCCATGGTTCAATGGCCTTCACATCACAAAACAAAGGCACATTTGTTAGGTTCCTTTTATTTGCAAGACCCACAATAAATACCTGAACAACATAATTTTCGACATAATAGAGTCAGTGTGTAAATAAGACACAAGCTAAACCATTCCAAGTCCCAAACAATTTCAAACTCAAATGGACTTTCTACTTTTCACTTGACAGAAGAACTGGCCATAGGACCAAAATTAGAAAACTCATATACTCTGAAAAGCTCCTATACTAAAGTTCCTTTTATAGAAAAATTCATACATAAACAAAAGCAGACAGAATAGTACAAATCCAATACCAAGCTCATGTACCACCACTCAGATTCATCAATTATCAACTCATGAACAATTCTGCTTTATCCATACCCCTAGATATCAAGTCATTTCTTCCTTAAACATTTCAGTAAACCATTACAATTTCCACTGAACATTGATAACAGTTCAGTAAGGTTTGTGTTTTATGTTCATTGCCTTTTATTTTAAACTAGACGCCCGGTGCATGGAAATTCATGCACTAGATGGGGGAGGGGAGTCCCTCAGCCCAGCCTGTCCGTCTCACAGTCCGGGAGACCTCAGGGGGGGGAGGCGACATGGCGATCAGGGGAAGGCGACGCCCCATCACCCCTCTGCTGCAGCCACTGCCGGCAGTGCAAGCCTCAGCCAACCCTGGTTACCTGAGCCTCGGGCAGCCCTGAGGGACTACGGAGGCATGTGAAGTGGCTGCATCCGCCTAAGGATTGGGTACCGCCATCTTTGAGGGGGTGGCAGTCAATTAGCGTATTCCCTCCTTATTGGCTGTGGGAACTGTCATCTTTGAGGGCAGGGCAGTCAATTAGCATACCCCCTCTGTATTGGCTGTGGGCGCCACCATCTTTGCAATGGCGTGAGGGTCAATTAGCATATTCCCTCTTTATTAGATAGGATACCTATATCAGTGTAAGAGAAGAAATGAGTGTTTACTGAAAGCAAGGAGGAGAAAAATGTAGATTTTTCTGTGTGTGTGTGTATGTTTATGTGTATGTGGTGTTTTTTTGTTTTGTTTTATGGAATATCTGGGACCTAAATGTAGATGTAAATTTTTTTCCTCCTTCTACTGAAGGGAGAGAGAGATCTGACAAGATACAGTCATTCAATTTAACACACATTCACTGAGCAATAGGGATGGAGTAGATGCTGAGATGTAAAAAATGAGCAAAACAAAGAGCCTTTCTCTAGAACGGGTGAGACAGACACATAAGAGCAAGAAACAAATGTCAAATCAATCCATGAGGCAAAGAGGTAGAGTTATAAATAGAAACACATTCTAAAAATGGCATGTTTATCAACAGACCAATGAATAGCCTCTGAATATGTCCCAGGAGATTGAGGAGAACATAAATTATAATAAATGACCATATCCTATAAAGCAATAAAGGTAGCCAGCAGTGCAAAGGCATTTGAAATAACTTTGTTCCTACTGAACAGTGGAAAAATATGACTCCCCTGGTAGTTAGTTGCTTTTTCTTCCAAGCTCTGACAGCAAGTTATATGTAACTGTTCCCAGAGTTTTGTATGTTATATTAGAGGCCCAGTGCACAAAATATTTGCACAGGCAGGGTCCCTAGTGGCTGCTGATTGCTGGCTGGGCCTTCCTTCATTCCCCATCTCCCCCTGGTGGTCAGCATACATCATAGCAAGCGATTGAACTCCCGGTCAGTTAGACTCCCAAGGGAACACTTTGCATATTAGGCTTTTATATATAGAGAGATTATGATATTAATTATAATTATATGTTCATATAGTAGTCTTCTCTCCAGACTATGAGTCCTTGGTATCCTGAGAATAGATTCTAGTCCCCCTTGCCTGGCATTTAAAGCCTTTTCATCTACATTGTCCCTAATCTATCTTTTAACCTTTTTTCATCTATTCCCTTCTCTTAGGTTGTGTGTATAAACTACTTTTTCTTTCATAAGCTCTGTGCTTTTTCATCTCTATGCTTTTACTCAGTAATCTCTAAAGTTTTAAATTATGTAGCCCTTCCAGTATAAGATATTTGAGCATACTTAACACCGTGCAAATATAGTGTGCTTATTACAAGGTAATCATAAAACAAAAGAAAACAAACATTTTAAGCAAATGAGGAAAAACATATAGACATTTAAATCTTTTCTTTCCAAACTCAATACATTATTTCAAATATGCTTCACTTTGAAAATTACTGATTTACATATAAAGAAGAAATCTCAGAGAGTCTTTGTGAAAATTAACTGAAACAAAACATGTAAAGCACTTAACAGCACTGGTTATATTGGAAACACTGCAAAGGTCAGTTCATTTCCTTAACATCATGAGCATCACGCAGTTTCTTTCTCCTGGAATAGTGTCCCCAAACCTATCCTCTGGCCTCACTCCTGTATATCAAACCCCTGGAAGGCCAAATTCAAATGTTTTGGCTCCAAAGAATTATTTGAATGCATTCCTTAAAGGGTTAGGATTTCTCAGTGTAGGAAGTATCAGCTTCTATAGAGCTTAGCAAAAAGTCATGACTAAGAAATCAAAATAAAGCTGGAACCATTCGAAAAAATTAGGAACACCTTATAAAATAAAGGATACAAATAAAAAAATATGTGATTATTAACTCCATAAAAATACACAAAAGAAAATATAATCACGGCATATTATCTGGCTCTATGGTAAACAATGTTTAGATGGTCCTAATAATAGGAATACTGGCTACTAATTTAACAAAAACTTGTAATATAACTATATGGGAAAGATGGGGCATCTCTGAGATTAATAAAAAAAAAAAAACCTACAAACTTAGGCACATCACTTTAAAACATACAGATAACTACCAGAAGAAATAGCTAAAATATTTCAAAGTGACTATCTGAGAAATGCTTGAAAAGTAGAACCCTTTCGTACTATTTAATCTTAAAATCCTATACATGTACTATATTGATCACACATTTTGAAAATAAAAGGCAACTTCCTTCCATTTTAAAATTAATAGCCTTCCATGTGAAATAGAGATGGCAAGCTGAGCATATGCATTCACCTCCACTCTCTCCAGGAACTTCAGTAGCACAGCAGTGAGAAGATTTACAAAAGCACAGAAATCTCCCATAGAAAGGAAAAGAAGATAAAGAAATAGAGAATAAGAAAAGATAAGGAGTTTAATGCACCAGTCCCAGGAGGCAATTAAGATTCCAGAAAGAGAGAGGCAATCACCAAAGAAGCTATTCAAGAGTTTCCTACAACAGAAGAACATGATTTTTTACACTGAACATGCTCAACTAAACAGTCCAAATACACCCAAACCCGGGCACATCAACAGGAAATCTGGGCGCAATGGGGGAAAGAGGAGATCTCGCCAGCTTCCAGGGAGATAACAGATTTGTACAATGAAATCAGCCATGAGAATGGTGTCTGCTGCTCTTCTCAGTGATAATGGGAAAATTTAACAGACAAGGAAGCAATGCCTTTCTCTGTTTCCTAAAGGAAACAGAATTCTATATCCAGTCTACCTACTGATGTACAGAAAGAGAAAAAAAAAAAAGTGGCTCAGTTGTGGAGCTTTGACCTATGTATGAATCAGGAGGTCATGATGTGATTCACAGTCAGGGCACATGGTTCCAGGTTCCATCCTCACTGTGTGGCATGCAGGAGGTGGCCGACCATTGATTTTCTCTTGTCACTGATCTCTCTCTCTCTCTCTCTCTCTCTCTCTCTCTCTCTCTCTCTCTCTCTCTCTCTCTCCCTCTCCCTCTCCCTCTCTTTCTCTCTCTTTCTTTTTCTCTTTCTCTCCCTTCCTTTCTGAAATCAGTAAAGAAAAAAAAATTTTAAAGGCATTTTATAAGATGCAAAGGTTCAAAATATTAACTCTGATGCACTCTTTCTCAGAAATCTATTAGATGATGTATTCATATAAAACAAGAGAATAAAAAAAAATAGGAAGACATGGGATCCAGGAAACAGGAAATTCAAAGGGTCTATTGACCAGATCATATTAAAACAGGTCTTGAGCTATTAGTTTTAAGAAGATCAAATCATTAGGAAGGCAGTAAGTTGATTTTTTTAAATGTTAAAATATTCCATGCCTTTAGGTTTACAGGTAGTTATACCTTTACATCAATTTGAGCATAAAAGAGATTACAAGAGATTTTAACTCTTACCTGTAACACGGCAGCAAATAAGTATACCACTACGAAGATTACGGTTAGAGAAGTGTGACCACTTTTCATCAGGTGAATCGTGTAGAGGAAAATCAAATGTCCGGGAATCACTAAGAGCAGCAGCACTTGAGCAGACTTGTGATTTACTCCTGTAATGTAACATGCAAACATTGTTAAGACAAAATCATATTTAGGTTAATAATAGGTCAGTTATGGAAATTTAAGGATTACTTTTTAGTTATGATACCGCATAGCATCACATAAAATTCAACTGCTAAAAATAAATGTGTTGAAATTTGGGGATTGCCTTTTAGTTACTGCTTCACATAAAATTCAATTGCTAAAAATAAATTTCTTTTTTTTCCAATATTTTTTATTGACTTTTTACAGAGAGGAAAGGAGAGGGACAGAAACATCTATGAGAGAGAGAGACATCAATCAGCTGCCTCCAGCACACTCCCCACTGGAAATGTGCCTGCAACCAAAGTACGTGCCCTTGACCAGAAGCGAATCCAGGATCCCTCAGTCCGCAGGCCGACGTTCTAACCACTGAACCAAACTGGTCTCGGCTAAAAATAAATTTCTTTGAAATTCTCACTATGTTCTATGTTAATTAAATGAAAGGTGGTTGATAAAAATTTGCTATGAAGAACACTGCTCAGACTTTCCATAAAACTAGAGGGAAGACAAAAGAAAAAATATAAAGCTCCTACAGAACTGAAGTGTTTTCATTTTCACTGTCAGAGTTTTTCCACTGGTATCACAGGCTGGGCATCTCTGATCCTCATTTAAAAGTCACGACTACATTTATTTTCATCAGAAAAAAAAAATGACAAGAATTGTGAGGCTTAAACTGGTGTTTTAGGTTTTGGAGTACTCACATGCCTGGTTGGCATAAATAATGCGCGTTTCTTGTAACCAAGGTTACCACCCCTCATCCCGTTTATCTGGGATCAAATGCTTCCATTGAGAAGGCCAGACAGGTCACTACAGGAAAGACAGTCCACCTGTCTCCCTAAATCACCTCGCAATGTTTGCTTGTATCCATGCGGTTCCTCCTTCCGACTCATTAACAAGATGCCCCAGAGAAAGGGACCAGAGAGAAACATCACACAACACTCCTCAACCACTGCAGAACTGATACGAGTGACTTCTGCCCACTGAGATTTTAATGAGCAAAACCCATCCTGTGTAAGAGCTACTTAGCACTCAGAAATAACCAAGCTGTGCAACACCCACAAAATACGTATTCAACCAATGCTGCCCGCCTCGCCTCCCAGAGAGGAGAAGGTGCGGGAATAAAATAGGTAAAAATCCACAAGCTCATACCTGAACCGAAAAAAGTTCGAAAGGGGTAGTAGCAGCCTTTGCGCTCATCAGGCAGTTCCCCAGGGATGCTGTGCAGGTGGAGGTACGTGGAAATCCTGCTCGCCTGAATGGCCACCAGATTGCCACCAATCCCTGAAACACGGGAGGACAGAGTGAGCAGTATTTTAAACAACTTGCAGAAATTCAGCCGACGGCAAGCCCCTTTATGTCACATCCGGGGCCCATGACACAAAATAAAAGTTCTTCTGAGATGAGGATTTATTTAAGTGGAGGTAGGCATTCCAAAGGCATGGGAAACATGGTTATGAAAGACATTATTTTTTCAAATCTGACTTACTGTCTGGTCTGAAAGCAGACCAAAGTAAGTACTTTTTAAAAGTTACTATCAATCCCAAGATATAAAACCAGGTAACAAGAGGTATCATGTTTATCATCTGAATGAGAGAGAACGTAAGCTAGATTTATTCAAAAGACAAGGCTAGATACTTTTCTTCTCAGGTTACTAAAGAAATTTGTATATGGAACTAAAAAAAAAACTCAAGAAAGTCACCTTTTAATCTAGATGATCTTCTTATATACTCTGCACATTCTAAAACTACATAAAAATTTCAATGTAGAGTAGAAATTTTAGATATAAAATTGGATCTGGGAGAACTTACCTTCATATAAAATGTTTTATTCATAAATAAAAATAATTTATACTAGATGTGTAGTATGTCCTGTGACATGTTTTCCCCAGGCAGAATCACTTTTGAAATTACTGGTGTATTCACTGGGGCTATCCTCAAATCCAATTTAATGAGAGCCAGACCAAAACCCAGTAGGACTGGATTAAAATTATCTTATTAAACAGAATTGCCCTGGAATTTAAGTACTGTAATTCCCATTTTATAGATAAGAAAAAAACATAAGGCAGATTTTAAAGGGATCAGCAGAGGGCTGATAGATTCTTTTTTTCTTTTCTTTTTTAATTTTTCTTGAATTTAATGAGGGGGATGACAGATTTTCATGGACTCAAGTGACTCAAGCAACTGAGTCAAACTGAGCTACAGTGGTACCTCGAGATACGAGTTTAATTCGTTCCGTAACCTTGAGGTGTGGGAAACTATGAGACACTCGAGTTGAGGTAAACTGGTGGGTCATGTGCAGCCGGCCGATCCATGCAATTACTCCCATCTCAAATGTTGCTTGTATTTCAAAGCAAAAATCACTCGCTCGACGCTCGTATCTCAAAAAATCTCGAATGTTAGGGCACTCGTATCTCGAGGTACCACTGTAACTCTATCCATGAAAATTGATAGTACAACAACACAAGATAGCGGATACAACCCAAATATTCAGAACTGAAATAGCATAGTTGGCCTCACTACCCTTAAATATCAGGTAGGCCTGACTCTCAAACTTGTAACAGTGATAAGATTAAGGAACAGTTCTTATCAAAAATGTGTTCTGCATGTTGAAAAAGGTTCCTATTAGCATTTAAGAGCACAGGAAGAGGGGATTTCATTATGAAATAGTATATCTCATTCTTACCATTAATAACTGGTGTGTAAACTACAATTCCAACCAAGTTTGGATCAGAGACAGTGGTGTCCAGAATAAGGCCTCCAATACTGAAAGATACAAAATGATATAATTTAGGGAAGAGGGGAGGAAATGTACTAATTTGAAGCTGTTCTTTAGATACAAACACCTCTATTTTTTAAAAATAAAATGATTAGCCTGAGTCTGGCTGGTGTCGCTCAGTGGTTGAGTGTCAACCCAGGAAGCAAGAGGTCACTGGTTTGATTCCCGGTCAGGGCACAAGCCCAGGTGGCGGGCTTTATCCCCAGTAGGGGGCATGCAGGAGACAGCTGATGATGGAGTTTTTCTTTCTATTGCTCTCTCTTCCTCTCTCCCTAAATATCCATAAGAACATATTTTTTAAAAAGAAGAGATTGCTTTAAAAAATAAAATAATTAGACATTAAAAAATAGATAAACTATATTCAAGGTAAAAATCAATGTCAATCACAAATGTTGAAAATAAAACATGATATAAGCTGTGGCCCCACATTTCAGGGCTCTCTTTCTGATCTCCAAGATAAGTTACTTGTAAAAAAGGAAAGTATATATTTAGATGCATATACAATGAACACTTGCAGAAAAACATTTAAAAATATTTCTGTTGCCCAGGTAATAAAACTTGTTATAGAAAATATAGATAGAAAAAAGAAAATAAAAATCAACCACAGTTACATCGTTCATAGTTATACTGTCAGCATGTTAGTAAATGCCCTCCCAGACGGTTTAAAATGTGTATATGTTTAAAATTAAAAATTAAAATTATAAAAGTCTTTTCCTTCAGTTTTATAAAATTTTATTTCTAGCCTGCCCTCACTGGTTTGGCTCAGTGGACAGAGTGTTGGCCTGTGGACCGAAGGATCCTGGCTTCAATTCCGGTCAAGGGCACATGCCCAGGTTACAGGTTCCTCTCAGCCCAGGCCCTGGACGGGCGTATTGCAGGAGGCAACCAATCGATGAGTCTTTCTCACATCGATGTTTCTCTGTCTTTCCCTCTCTCTCCAGTCTCCCTTAAAATCAATGAAAAAATATCCTCAGATGAAGATTATATGTATGTATGTATGTATGTATGTATGTATATACATACATATTCTTAGCAAACACACATGAGCATTATTTTAAAAATGAAACACCACAAAGCTTATAAAATAGTCCCTGGTCCTACCCCCCAGATCCTGCCTTCCACTAGCAATTCTTTTCTGCTTCAAAAGTAGTTTCTTCTGGCATTTAATTCGGTATTTTTAAGTAACACATTTCCCCTACTACTTCTTAACTTATAATTTTACACATTTCCCTAACGGCCTCCACTGTGGCAGCCAGAGGATTTAATCTCCCTCCTCCCTCTTCACTTCAGTCCCTTCACAGTTCTCTTCCTCTCTCTATCCTGACCATCTGGTTATCATTTTTGGTGAAACATTTAGCGTTTATTTTATTGTAACAATGGGATTCACCACTCACAACTGAAATACACAGCATCTTGTTAGATTCCTCACGTGTACTGTTTGCTTTGTCTCATATTTTTCTTGAAAATTTTAGCTGCTTATTACTAAGTCTGCCTCAAATTTGTAGCAAATTACAGTCAAGCTCATCTGACAGGTAATCAATCGATTCCACTTTCTTCTTAGAGACCTTGCTTCTGAAGCCCACTGTCTTCCCGAGAGCCTGGACAGTTGCTCTCCAGGCCTGGTGCACGGCTGTCATCCCTACTGCCCTTCCGTCTCCCCTCGAGAAGGCTTAGTCTATGACCGGGACCAACTCCCAGCATTGCACAGGATCCTGGTTCCTGAATCCTCCCGGAAAAACACAACCTACATTACAGAAAAGCGAACCTATCCTCATTTCTGTGTCATCTTATTTCTTATTTCCTTACTTTGAGAAAATTGTCTTTTGTCAACTTTCATATGAAAAGGCGTATGGGAGCCCAAACCGGTTTGGCTCAGTGGATAGAGCGTCAGCCTATGGAAAGGTCCCAGGTTTGATTCCGGTCAAGGGCATGTACCTTGGTTTCGGGCACATCCTCAGTAGGGGGCGTGCAAGAGGCAGCTGATCTTCTCGCTCATCGATGTTTCTAACTCTCTCCCTCTCCCTTCCTCTCTGTAAAAAATCAATAAAATATATTTTTTAAAAAAGAAAGAAAGAAAGAAAGAAAAAGAAAGGGCATATGGGAAACAAATATATTGCAATCCTGTATGTCTGAAAACTTCCTGAGTCTGTCCTTCTATTTGGTTGCTAATGAGGCCATATTTTATGTTTACAAAACGGTCCCTCCGAATTCTGAAGGCCTCCCTTCTGGTGTTGCTAGTGGGCGTCACTCTGATTCCCCATCCTTTCCACGCAATTGGTTTTTATTCTGGAAGCTTCGGGGTTTATGATGACGCGCTTTGGTTTGGGTCCCTCCTCCTCCACTCAGAGTGCTGGGCCCGTCGTGGACCCTTCACTGCGGAAGCCCGTGTTCTTCTGTTCCGGGGAATTTCCTTAGGTTATTTCTTTGTAATTCCCTCTCCTTCCTGTTTGCCTCCAACGGTCTACCTCTCTGTTCTCTGTTCTCCTTTCCGGGATGGTTCCACCTTCTCTCTCTTCTCCTGATTTTGTTTCTGCTGTTTGTATATCTCCGAATTCCAAGAGCTTTTCCCGTTTGTTGGTGTTTTTTTTTTTCAATCCTCCTCTGAAATCATTCTGTCCTTACAGAATTGTGGATGCCACCACTTCGCTTAGTTCTCTGAGGACAATGGAGATAGTTTTCTTGAGGTTTTTCAACTCTCTCTAGCCCAGTGGTTCTCAACCTTCCTAATGCCGAGACCCTTTAAGACAGCTCCTCATGTGGTGGTGACCCCCAACCATAAAATGATTTCCATTGCTATTTCATAACTGTCATTTTGCTACTGTTATGAACTGTAATGTAAATATCTGATATGCAGGATGTATTTTCATTGTTACAGATTGAACATAATTAAAGCATAGGGATTAATCACAAAAACAATATGTAATTATATATTGTGAACTATTTATTTCTAATGACAAATAAATGAAATTTTTTGTCTTGAATCGTGGTGTAGCATGGGTAACAGTCTTCATATGACAACAGTAAACTACATTGCTACACTTTGCTACACCGAGGAGCGGTGTGTTGGTTCCTAAGACCATGGGAAACAGGTGTTTTCCGCTGGTCTTAGGCGACCCCTGTGAAAGGGTCGTTCAACCCCCAAAGGGGTTGCAACCCACAGGTTGAGAACCGCTGCTCTAGACTTTGAGTACCATTTTTTTTTTTGTCTCCATCGTTCATGTTAGAAGCCTCAATCAAATGTCTGGTGAAGGGCTACCGTCTACCCCTCCTTACAGGGCCCAGGAAAGCACGCGTGGAGCTCTGTGGACCTGGGCAGAGCTGGGCAGAGGTGGGCATCCCAGAACAAGGGCAGGTGGGCATGCAGCTCCTTCACTAAAAGACCCGCCTGGCTCAATATATGCCCGTTTCCTGTTGAGCTGAAGATGTTTCCCCAGAAAGACATTCTCTCATTTCTTGCCTGCCTGCCAGCAGGTGCTTCTGAACCGAGCGCCTTTCCCATTCAGTCTCTCCAGAGTGGACTCTTGTCTTCTGCTAAGGCAGGAGGGGCAGGTACCTGGGCGCTCAAACTAGAGAAGGGCTTTCAGGAACCAATTGCTTGTTACACACACTGTCAACCAGTCTTCATTTCAGCTTCCGGAAGTGCTAGGGGCCCTGATTCTCCACCTTTCTGTGTTCCCGAGGCTCAGATCCCGGCGCTGCTACGAGGTGCTCCCCTGCTGGCGGTTGGGTTTTAGCTTTTGTCACTGTTGATAACTATCCACTTGATTCCTATCTTACGGATTTCTCGCTTGCTGTCCTCTCTGTGTTCCTCCTTTTTGTGGTTTTATAGCTTTTTATCTTTCTATTGTCATATTGGTCGCTTCAGGAAGGAAGATAAACACGTCAATCTGCCATGTTTAACGGGAAATTGATACTCTTTTCTCGCTCACTCTTTTCGCCGAGGGTAAAATGAACACCTTTCAGAGTCGAAGAATTACAACAATGCTATTTTTAATGGCTGACTGAGATTCCTTTTTGTGACTGCATCACGCTTTATTTGATCAATATCTGACTGCTAGGCCTCTAAGGCATTCTTTCTTTCTTTCTTTAGAAATTCCACGGTGATTAGGATCCTTGGAACTAAATCTGCTGCATATATCTTTAATTATATCCTTCAGTCCTGTCAGAGGCCTAGAAGTGGAAAGAGCTGAATGGTATGCATATTTCTTAGGGTTTCTGATACCTATCTGAGCAATTCATTATGAAAAACAAGGAATGTTCTTGTCAGGTTACAACACACACACACACACACACACACACACATACACAGCCATACATACAAACACACACATACAAAGATAAAACCACTAAATTTCACTCAGCAATCTGATAAAGATGTGGTTAGAGAGAAGTTTAAAACTGGTAGCCAGCCGAGACCGGTTTGGCTCAGTGGATGGAGCATCGGCTTGTGGAATGAAAGGTCCCGGGTTCGATTCCGGTTGGGGGCATGTACCTTGCTTGCGGGCACATCTCCACAGTGGGGCGTGCAGGAGGCGGCTGATTGATGTCTCTCTCTCATCGATGTTTCTGACTTTCTATCTCTCTCCCTTCCTCTCTGTAAAAAATCAATAAAATATATTAAAAACAAAACAAAACTGGTAGCCAAATGAGATTCTCTACATCTATTGATTTCTGTAATTCCTATTCTGTAATTCCTAATATGTCCACTTTGGATAATAAAGAATTGACCCACTATACATAATATAATTGACCCAAGAAATAAAAACAGGCAGTTGACTTGTTTTAATGTACACACAGACACAGGCATATGGATTGCACCCATTTAATACTAACCTACTTATAACCATGGCTGTGATGACCGGCTCCCAGCCCGAGTGGAGCACTGTCCTGGTGGCTGGATGCTTGGCGGCCACTATGATCCAGATCGGAGTTAGAGCCAAGAAAAAGACACCGACTAACGGAGAAATGTAGTAATAATTCTCTAAAATTGAAAAAGACACAGCATTTCAGTATCTGTTCTAACCATGCAGTGAATATTAAAGATTGACCAGAAAACATGCTAGCAATCATATTCACAGGCTATTCATTTTCTACAAATTTCAAACTGTAGATAAGATGCCAAGCCCGAGTGGCTCAGTCATCAAGCATCCACCTAGGGACTAGGAGGTCACGGTTCGATTCCCGGTCAGGGCACGTGCCTGGGTTGCAGGCTCAATCGAGCACGTAACAGTATTATATTCACAATGTCAAGCATCCAACCAAATAGATTACTTTTCAGAGTTTGGGATAATATTCGGGAGCATTTACAAGCTTCGATAAATACACTGAGACATCCTACTTACGTTAGACATTTCACCAGTCTCATAAAAATACCTAAGTACTTATACTAATCTTTATAAAGCTAATAAATTAAATGTACAAATTTTCATAAATACTCACATATATGTATGAAAATTTCATAAGTTTTCACATACATACATACACAAATTTGCTAAGATTTCTATTTAAAAACCACAAGAATAGGTCAATTGCTTAAGTATGAATTTAAAAATGAAACTAGAAGACGGACATGTTACTCCAATGGGCTAAGTAACAAGTGAACACACACACACACACACACACACACACACACACACACATACACACACAATATGTACTGCCTCACTGGTATAAAACCATTAAAACCATGAGCCAAATTCTCAAATATTTTACACTTAAATCTCCCTAAGGTTAAAAATTGCCTGTCTCTTCTTGAAACGGTTACATCATTCCAGGATATTTTGGTTATATCATTTTAACTGATGGAGGTCTGATTATTATCAGAGGTTTCAGCCAGGGCATTCTGGATTCTTCTCAGTAACTCTAATGCTTATTTTGCATAGGAGAGACTTCATAACTTAGAGAAGTTGAACTTACAGTCGTTGGAGCCTTAGATTTAAGTTAAATGTTACTAAATTTTCCCGACATCTCACAAAATCCTTCAACCCTATTCGTATTCTTATCTTTAATTGAATTTTGAATTTCTTCATCTTCCTAGCATGTTTATAGAACTTCTCACCTATGACTAAAGATATTTTAAACTAGACAAAAACACAAACTTTTCTATCAGGTAGGAGCAATTTACTATAGATATTTAAAATAATATCCAAACAAACTTTATTGTTAGATCTGATCTTCCATCACATCTTCAAAATAATTATACCCACAAAATTCATTTTAAGATTTTCTTCCAGTTAAAGGACTTTGACTAATACTAAATAGTTTCATTTTTTTCTCTATGATATTCAAAAAATGAAAAAACCTTTATTGAATGGATTCCCAGTTCTCCTTTTTAAACCACTAGATAAGGATTTTAAAAATCCTAATTATGAAGCATTCTTACCTCCTAAAACAAATAAGGGTGCCACTAATCTCTTTATAGGGTTAAACAGAAACTAAAAGCATTAAAATCCATTAAACACAATTGAAAAGAACTGTTTTGCTAGGTCAGATCATTTTAGTATTTCATTTTCAGGTCAATAGAAGAGCACCATGCCAGGCTTTTACGTTATTCTCAATATTAAATCTCTGGAAGGTCATCTAAAGTTGAAAAAAAAAAACCCACAAAAACACCCAATCACTGCCCTGAATTTTCAAGGAGAAGAAAAAATTTCTCGGAATGAAACTAAAAATAATGAGTGCAGTTCCTCATATATTTAACCAGAGTTATCATATGACCCAGCAATTCCTCTCCTAAGTATGTGTCAAGAGAACTGAAAATATATGGTCATGCAAAAGTGTGCAAGAACATTCATAGCAGCATTAGTCATAATAGCCAAAAAGTAGCAGCGATTCAAATGGCCATCCAATGATGAATGAGAAGCAAAATGTGCTATATTCATACCACGGGATGATGTTAATCCATACGATGGGATATTACTCATACTGATTCATGCTAAAACACAGATGAACCTTAAAAACATTCTGCTTTGAAAAAACAGCCAGACATTAAAGGTCACATATTGTACAGTTCCATTTATTGCAATGTCGAAAATAGGCAAGTCCATAGAGACAGAAAGTAGACTGCTGGTTGCCAGGGAATGGGGAACGGAACGATGGGGAGAGACTGCTAACGGTGTCTTCTTGCAGAGATAAAAATGTCCTGGAACTAGACATCAGGCTGCACAATCTGATGAATGTACAAATCCCCACCAAGCTGCGCTTTTAAAAGGTGAAATGTATGGTATCTGAATTATTATCTTATTTTTTTAAAAAAATTCCAGCAATAGCCCTGGCCAGGGTGCCTCAGTTGGTTGAGCATTGTCTCATGCACCAAAAGGTTGCTGGTTCAGTTCCCAGTTTGGGCACAGCCTGGGTTGGGGGCTGGATCCCAGGTAGTGGGTATGCAGGAGGCAGTCGATCCATGTTTTGCTCTCACATCTGTGTTTCTCTCTCCTTCTCCCTTCTCCTCTCTCTAAAAATCAATTTACACTAAAAAATAAATTGCCACCTATTTTTTTTAATACCAACAATTGTTTAAAAAAAGAGGGGAGATTATATTCTTCAAAATTGTCAGTGTCATAAAAGATAAATGTATATACATTTGCACATATGTAATATTAAGAAAAAGAAAAGAAATACAAAGCAAATGAGGTCAAACCTTAACAGAATATACGGGTGCTTTTTCTTTACTCTTTTTATTTTTAAAATGGTCAATTAAAAGCCAACCATTGCCCTGGCCAGCATTGCTCTGTGGTTAGAGTGTCAGCCTGCACATTGATGCTTTTCTCTTTCCCTCTGTCTTCTCCTGACTGAACTCTCCCTTCGCTCTCAAAAAATAAATCAATGGGAAAAAAAATCCTCACTCCACAGTTAAGGATTAAAAGGGAAAAAAAAGCCAACCAGTATCCAATTCTAGAGATTTCCCCGTTTTGCTTACTCCTGCCTCCTTAATCTACCACCAAGGGATTTCATGTACCTTCCTTATGTTTCTGTCCTTTGATTCTAAATGCATTAAAGGAACTCAAAATGCCACCCTCCAGAGCATCTTCTCAATCATTTAAGATCTTGCTTCTGGGCATGTCCTCAAAATCTTGGCAGTAGGGGGTGTTCAGAAAGCAGCTGATCAATGATTCTCTCTCTCCCTCTCCTTTCCTCTCTAAAATCAATAAAAATATATGTTTAAAAAAAACCTCTGAAGAAGAGTGACATGCACAATAAATTTAGATTCTACTCACATCACCACATCAAGGCGGTGACATTCTAAAATGTCATGTAAATAACCAGGTGCCATCCTTGCTAGTGTCCGCAGGACTAAAGCACAACCTGAGGCTGATTGTTACTGCTCTTACAGCTTCAACCGAGCCACCTTTTCTAAGTTAACCTTGAAGAATGAGAAGTTGACATTTTGCTTCTCAGAACTTGCTCAAAAAGAGGAAAGTGGATAATTTTCAAATTAGAAAAAAATACATAAAAGAATTACACAGCCATGCAGTTACAAATAATTGAAAAAGAATCTTTCAAATCATCTTAAAATTATGCAAACAAGAGGGAAGAAAAGACAACAATCGTTGAGAACAGATATTTAAGTTACTAGCCCAACGTTAGATTTGTTTTTAAATATTTTATTGATTTTTTACAGAGAGGAAGGGAGAGAGATAGAAAGTCAGAAACATCGATGAGAGAGAGACATCGATCAGCTGCCTCCTGCACGCCCCACAGTGGAGATGTGCCCGCAAGCAAGGTACTTGCCCTCAACTGGAATTGAACCTGGGACCTTTCAGTCCGCAAGCCGACTCTCTATCCACTAAGCCAAACCGGTCTCGGCACATTAGATCTTTTTAATAGCATTTAAAGATTTCTGTAAATATTTCTCTCTTTTCCGCCTCCAGTGTAGCTAGAGAACGGTCCAGTTCCTGAGTAGGATTGAGAAAATGAAAGAGACAGACGCAAATACAGTAGGAAAAACTGGGATTGGGTGGGACCACTGTCCTCTGATGGAGAGATAGAGACCAAGAGTCAATTCAGTGTTGTTTATTTTACAAAAGCAAAAATCATGAAGTGTTACTAAAGGTCAAGAAAAATAAGATTAGTGCATAACAAAACCCACCCCCTGGCGCCTGGACTGAAGGTCAAGCTGACAACACTTCTGCCTCTGGCAAGGTGTGTTTCCAGGACGTGGCTCTGCCTACACCACTGGGTACTGGGTTCAGCTGACAATAAAGAAATGCTCATGTGTCTACCCGGGCGTTCTCTACAGATTACTACATGTTGAAAGATTACTATGTGAATGAATAAATACCTATTTTCACTTGAAATAGATCCTTTCTAGCCATATGCTGCTATTTTAATTTGTCTCTAGTGACACTAATCTCTAGAAACTCCCTGCTAAGACAATATACCCTATCAATATTCCCCTAATACTAAGTCCTCATCAAAAGGATATTTTTTGTTATAATATGTTACTGAACATATACTGTGACAAAATCAGATGGATATATTTATCTTCTATTTTATATGAGTCTACCACTTCCTGAATAACCACTCCTCACATTAATTTGGTAGCTTTCAAAAGGAATAAAGCCTTTGGTGGAGTGCAATTTGCTTAACAGCCACTATGGGGTGCTACAAAAGTAAAAACAGATTTATCCTCAAGCTTATACCCTCATAATTACCTTACACACAAAGCTAATGACTGCTGAAGTGTAAATAATGTCTTAAGTATCAATAAAGTGCAAAGGAAGTCAAAGAAGAAAAGGACTGGAAAATGCAGGTTCTGTGTAACCCTCATGGAGGGGAGGGGAATGATAAGAAAGAAAAGAGAAAAACCACAGCTTGTATGAGAACCAGAAGATGGCTGCATTTGGCTGGAATCAAGGACACGAAAAGGAGAGGAGCAAGCCAAGCTTCTATGGCTCCAGAAGGCCTAAATGCCGGGCTACTTCTTGAAATCTGTTCACTGAGCAAGGAAGACTTACGCAGGGTGACTGCAAAGAATAAGGTCAATAGAAGTGGTAAACAAAGCTCCTGGGCTTGTTTTCCACACACACACACACACACACACACACACACACACACACACACACCCCTGCCTCAGAACTGGAAAGGTGAGAAGTGGGGTGGAGGATCTATGTTCACTTCAGGTATCAGAGATCAGCAAACTGTAGCAGAACCAAAAGAAAGAAAGGCAGCAGCACGCTGAATGAATATCCGGCGAGTCTTAGTTCAGTGTATCAAAGCTAAGAGCACACGAGGGGAGCTGATCCACTCATTTCTGAATATCCCAAATTCCAAGCGAGACTTTTCTCAATGCCGGTTCTTCGAGAGCCATGTAATATATGGCCTCTGTTTATCACCGAAACTTAAAGCTGCCAGGAAGTCCTCTTTTTGTCTCTAAAGACCGCCAAGTGTTGAACAGAATTCAGGAATAACACTGTTACTAAGAGCCGGGCATCTCAGCAGGACGCGTGGGGTCTTGGAACTTCAATGTTCAGAACACCACACGTTCTAGGCTCACAACTGCTATCTTATGAGGCCCTCTAGTGCTCACAATGCAGATGCTTCGGTACTTCACTGCGGCTTCAGAAAAGCCTTTATTAAATCAACTATGGGATCCATCAGCAGCTATGATTCTAGTACCGATTCCACTCTGGGATGTGGGGGTTCTCACACCACCAATCAGTTGTTCTCAGACACCAGCTGAGTGTCCTACCATTCAACTCCATTTTGACGCTATCTACCCACCCATCTCTCTCTCTCTCTCTCTCTCTCTCTCTCTCTCTCTCTCTCTCTCTCTCTTACACACACACACACACACACACACACACACACACTTTCAGGTGTCAGTTCAAGTCCAGTTGTTACACCTGTGCTTCTGATGGAATGGCTATAAATCAGAGGTTCCCACGACCCCTCTTTGGGTTTGATTAATCTGCTAGAGTGGTTCAGAGGACCATTTTACTTACTAGATTACCAGCTTATTGTCAATAATAATAAAAGGGTAATATGCTAATTAGGTCGGATGTCATTCCACACAAAGCCAGGCCAGAGGGAAGCCAGGGTCCGGGTGCCAGAGGGAAGACCGTGCCGGCAGCTAGGGGAAGGAAGGCCTGCACTTGCCCGAATTTCATGCATCAGGCCTCTACTCCTGTATAACAGCAGCCTAATATGCTAAGTGTCCGGCTGTTTGTTCCATAGTTGGACCGGTTGCTATGACGTTCACTGACCACAAGAGTGCAGACGCTCTAACCATAGGTTAGCTTGCTGCTGGGGGCTGGTGGAGGTGGGCCGGACATGCCCTGGTGCCCTCCCACGACCCCTCCCCAGCTGGCCAGCCTCCCTCGGTCCCTCCCCAGCCTGCTGGCCCCACCAGGACTGGGTGAGATGGGCCAGACACACCCTGGATGAATCTGTGCATTGGGCCTGTTTCGGCCTGATCCCCACAGGCCAGGCCGAGGGACCCCACCAGTTCACAAATCTGTGCACCAGGCCTCTAGTAAAATAATTTAAAAAATAAATAAAAGGATATAACTCAGAAACAGCCAGATGGAAGAGATGCTTAGGGCAATGTATGGGGAAAGGGCCCATAGCTTCCACGCCCTCTCTAAATACAAAACTCTTTCCAAATCTCTGTGTTCACCAACTCCAAAGCTCTCTGAGCCCTATCCTTTTGGGGTTTTATAGAGGCCTCATTACGTATGCATGCGTGATTAAATAATTGGCGACGGGTGAGTGGTCCCACCTCCAGCCTCTCCATCCTCCCCAGACATCAGCGATGGGACTGAAAGATCCATCCCTCTACTCTGGATGGTTCCCCCGGCAACCAACCGGCCCATCCTTAGGTGCTTTCCAAAAGTCACCTCATTAACGTAAACCCCGTAGTGACAAAAAGGGGTGGTTACGAATAACAAGACATCTGTTTCACCTTTTGGCTCTGAAGCAACTTCAGGCATTGAGGACAAGATATTATGACAAAATGCTATGACAAAAGATCTCCCATTGCTCTTATCACTCAGAAAATCCCAAAGGTTTGGGGAGGCTGTGAGTCAGGAGCCTTGGACAAAGGCCAAATATATATATATATATTCCAAGCACCTGAATCACCAAACACCTATTGCTTATAAATCACAACACTCTAGTAGCCCATTAAAAATAATATCTGGGTTTTTTTTTAGAGAAATAAATTATACAGGTAAAATGTAAAAGATCTGATTTTAATTAGTTTAGCTTGAATTGTGTTAAGCCAACTTGCAGAAGACAAGGCCTAAAAAGTCTAAGCAATATTTAATAATAAAATTATTTTTCAAAATTATGGTCTCTGATAACATTCAACTTTGCTTTATTGCTTGATCCAGTTAAACCACTAATGTATCATATATAACACTCGGAAACTGAAGCTTCAGGTGACAATACATTCTGATTAAGTTGTTCATAAGGAGAGTTTGCCACTTGTGTAATTTTAGAAAATAAAATTTGAAAAGTCAGCACACATTATTCTCCTCTAAAGTTGATCTATCTTCTGGAATCTCATACTTAGGTCTGTATCATTTATTATAACATCTTTCAATGGTTTTCTTTATTCTTTTTTCTTTTTTACCACTGTGGCTTTAATGAAGCAGCTCAGAAATGTGTTAAAATGACTGCTTGGTAATTAAGTACCCAAGTCTGCAAATAATGTGCCTTTATTTTTTATGTAGGTAAGGGAACCCATCCCCAAACCATTACCATCCCTCCATCGCATCTCCATCTCCATCCTCAATGTTCCTGGCCAGACCCATAGGATTTCTGTCCTCTTACTAATATTAGAGAAAAGCCCTTCACCCTTTTCTCCTCCTCCCTTTTTCCCTCTTCCCTCTTCTGCAGACTGGGAGTCTTACCTAATTAGTACGGCTCGGTAAATGGGAACCACGCGTGCCTAACTCATCCCTTTCCCTTTTGGGATCCAGTCCGGGAATGACCGTCTCCCTTCACCAGCCATTAACAGCCTGTCCCCAAAGGGGTGAGCACTACAAGCCGGCCAGCTGCCTGGCTGTGAGCGGGTGAACAGCTTTAACAAGGTAGGAGGACAACATGAAGTCACATTCTCTAATGCCAGCCATAAGCTAATATTTCAATCCCTGACTTCAGCATCAATGTCTAAACTGTATAATAGTTTAGAGGACAAAGTATGACCAACTGCCATCCAAGAATATAAATTCGAGCAGATTATCCCTTTAAGAATGTAACTCCCATCTTTTATGTTTGTAATTGACTGGGAGAGAAAGGAACGGAGGAATTCTCTGAGTATTCTTGAATTTATATCATTCCTTGTGCATTCCACAACAAAACAACCCGAGACTTAAGGGAGCGAGATCTGACATGTAGGCCATTTCTCATTTGGTGTCCTTGTTCTAGGCAGAAACATACTCTTCTACATAAGACTATTCCTTGAACATACGCATCAGCTCTCACTGAGCATTATTTTATGCTGCTCGCGATAGAATTCGGGTAAGTTTATGTACTAAAGGAGGCCTCCCTTCATGTCTCTGAAAGCAGTAGATGACTCCTGCCTTTGTTAGGCTCGAGTCCTTCCTTTAGTTCAAAAACATTTATCTGACACTCTTCTTCAAACCACACGTTCTTTAGACTTATCTAAAGTAAAGCATAAATCTGTGAAGTATCCATGAAAATAGATGAGCATATGTGAATAAATGCTCCTGGTATGGCTTATAAACTATCTTTTCCCCCCTTTTATTACTGTGGGTTTCTGTTTTTTGTTTTTTGTTTTTAATTTGGCATCTAAAATGAAATGAACCGCCACCCATTTTCAGCACTGAATCGATTCTCACAATCATATTCATTTTATATTGGTAGTAGTCCCAGAGTATAGATCAAAGTAAACAAGTCATTAGGTTCTATAAAAACTCTTATCACTGTTATCAGAAATCACATATAAAAGATGACTCTAACTTCACACAGTATTCAGGTTAATTTTCATGGTGATTTTTTTTCTTTTAGTTAACTGCCAAGTTATTGATTTCTGATTGGGGGGAAAATCACTAGGTTTCAAGCACCACCATAAGCTTGTGTTCTGGGACAGTAGGACAATGCACGTATCCGAACACTGTAGGTTGACTCCTCGATGGCTACCCATTTAGAGTAAAGGGCAGAGATCATAGTACAGGACAGACCTGTGTTCAATCTTCCTACCAGTAGTGGATAAGGTACATTGAGTGGCCATATTATTATGATCTCTGAACACATATCCTATATAATAAAAGGCTAATATGCAAATTGTCCTGTCGACCAGGAGTTCAACCAGCAGGCAGGCCGGCCAACTGCCCATGTCCCCTCCCCCTAGCGAGGCTAACAGACCCCACCCATGCACAAATTCATATACTGGGCCTCTAAATATATACACTGAGTAGCCAGATTATTATGCATTCAGAGATCATAATAATCTGGCCACTCAGTGTACATAACCTGTATAAGCCTCAGTTTTTTTCACCTGAAGTTAGAGATGATAATATAGTTTTAAACTCTATTAAGAAAACAAGTATGTAAGAAAAAAATCTATGAGAATCACAACACATAGTACGTATACAACAAATAGCAGTTATTGTCCTAATCAGTCTCAACCACAGTTCTAACACGGATGAAGGCCATCACAGATTCACGGCATTCCTATAACAATATTTATTTAAAGAGACTCTGATTAACACAGTGTATTTAGTTTCAACTTACCAAGACAGGAGTACAAACCCTGGCTTATCCAAGCCAATATGGCAAGCGTTATAAGATCGCCAAAACTAGCAGCTATGGGTGTGGCAACATTATCAGGATTTATACCAGTCTTCTTTGAACCAACGATAACCCCAACCATGATTATTCCTGGAAGAAAGAACATTCATTACTTTTCTGCTATGCGTTTGAAAACAATCAGGTTGCCCCTACATATGAAATACACCAGCTAGACAAACCGGAATCTCAGTTAGACTGCTTAAACAAATGACTAACACAAACAAAACATTTGACACCAGTGCTGGCAAATGCCTGTCAAGGAATTCCAAGTGGGGAATCATGGAAGATTCAAGAAGATCAAGTATTGTATTTAAACACTTGAAAACCTCCTGTCAAGTAAAGTTTCAAATGTAGTAACTTGTATGTCTTAGATGCAATGTATTTGTGTGTATTAAACGCATGCATTTTCTTTTAACCCTCCAATAATGCATGAAAATGTCAAAGAAAGCTAAGTCATATTTATATGCATAGCAACTGGGGAAGAAAACCAATAAAAATAGATTTGTTTACAGAGTAGTAGCCAGGAATACTTGCTTCCTTTTATTATTTAAAGGTATTGAAATGTTAAGAGGAAGGAAGTAATTGAGTTTTGAACATGAGGCCAGAAGCTCTTTGTATAGCATACTCTCGCCATCCGAAGTTTGTGTCTAGGAACATATAACTAAAGAACAGAAGCTGAAAACGTGACTGTGTACTTACACTTTTAAGTCCTTATTGTCCTGAATCATAGAAATGGGAGAAAAATGATAACGTTTATATCCACACCTAATTGTATTTAGATTTTCTCATGCCAACACACTCATTCAAAGGATGCAGTGGAGACAATTAAGATTAGTTTACTTGCATGCTAATAAAAATCAATATGGAAGCCTTGATATGGCTATAAAAACAAATAGGAACTCACGGCATTTTAAGATTGGAAATGACTAAATGATTTTCTTCTAGCAAACATGTGTTATAGGCAATACAACTAAGAGTAGGATTTACATTCTTGCCTAAGGTCACAGAGGTTGTAACTCTAGTCCACTGTTTTCTCTACTAGCCCATAAAGCCAAAATTGTTAAAAGTAGAATTGTTGGAAAGAGGGGAAAGAAGGGTGGGGGTGGGGGAATAAGGACTCATATGTAATACCTTAATCGATAAAGAAATTTTTTAAAAAGTAGAATTGCTGTCTTGCTTCAAAAAAATGCATCATATCTTATATTCTGGAAGCTTTTTCAATCCATGGACTTACCTTTCCCATAATACCAATGAAGAACAAAAAAAAAGCAACCGCAGAAAAAGTTTTTAAATGTATTATGCAATAATCAATCAAGATGTGATCATGCAGAATTCTTTTTTCAAAATCAGACATTTAAAGATCTAGATGGAAAGTTCTATAACAGAAAGCCATCCATATAATTTCAGCTGAAAAAATATATTTTGACATTTGGACCAACAGAAAGATCTGGAAGCCATCAAACAGGTTTTAATTCTGCTTTTTCTATGAACAGGCTGATGAAATTAGACAAGAATACCTACTTGAGTCAGTTTTCTCACCTACAACCGGTGGTTAGTAGTATCTGTTCTACATATATTAATTGGGTTTTAAAGGTCAAGTTATCAAAAAATTGGAACATATACTGTTCAACGTAAGAAGCATTGAACATGTATTTTTGAAATTGGAATTTTTATGGTTTTGAAAATTCTAGGCAATATATACATGTGCTAGACTGAAATTTTTTAATAATTCTCTCTATATGAAACAACATTAGAAAGAAAACAGAAGCCAATGAGCCTAAATAGAATGCTAATGCTTCAACATTTCTTTAACCAGAAATAAATTTTCAAATAGCTTAACTTCACTCTCCTTTGGTCAGTGTTTATGCTACTTAATTCTAGTATTTCTATACACAATCATACACCATTAACGACAGGGATACATTCTGAGAAATGCAATGTTAGGCAATTTCATCATTGTGCGAACAATATACAGCATGTACGTGTACAAACCTAGATGGTAGAGCCTACTGCACACCGAGGCTGTATGGACAGCCTATTGCTCTTAGGCTCCAAGCCTGTACATCATGTCACTGTACAACACAACATGAGATGAAATCAAGCATGAGAGAAGAGGATGCAGTTGAAAATGGTCAACATTAGATGTATGAGATTGCTGTCCAAGAAACACATCATACTGTCTTACAGTAATTTTTTATAAATCGAAAGAGTAAACTCTAAAATAATAAGTAATACAATAAATACATAAACCAGTAACATAATAATCTATTATCACTACCAAGTATTATGTACTGGACATAATGGTATATGCTATACTTTTATTTTTTTAAGTATATTTTTATTGATTTCAGAGAAGAAGGGAGTGGGAGAAAGAGATAGAAACAACAATGATGAGAATCATTGATCAGCTGCTTCCTTTATGCCCCCTCCTGGGGATTGACCTGCAACCTGGGTATGTGCCCTGACTGGGAATCAAACCATGACCTCCTGGTTCATAGGCTGACACTCAACCACTGAGCCACACCAGCCAGGCTGTGCTATACTTGCATATGATTGGCAGCACAGGCGGTTTGTTTACTTCAGCATCACCACAGACATGCGTTGTGCTAAAACATCACAATAACCATGACATCACTTGGCAAAAGGAATTTTTCAGCTCTATGATAATCTTACCGGACCACCCCTGTATATGTGGCCCATTACTGACTGAAATACCATTAAGCAGTGCATGACTGTATAGACCAGAAACTACTCCTGATAAAATTAACTAGTAAAACAAAATGTGTGGCCAAAACCGGTTTGGCTCAGTGGATAGAGCAGGAGGCAGCTGATCGATGTCTCTCTCTCTCATTGATGTTTCTGGCTTTCAATCCCTCTCCCTTCCGCTCTGTGAAAAATCAATAAAATATATATATTTTTTAAAAGTGTGAAAATATTTTAGAAGCTTTTTTTAAAATATGTTTTTATTGATTTCAGAGAGAGGAGGGCAGAGAGAGGGAAAGAGAGATAGAAACATCAATGAGAGAAACATTGAACAACTGCCTCTTACACACCCCCTAATAGGCATTGAGCCCACAACCCAGGCACATGCGCTAACTGGGAATCAAATCAGTGACCTCCTGGTGTATGGTACACAATGCTCAATGGACTGAGCCAAGAAGTTAAGTCTTAATTATAATTAAATTCTCTAAGTTCTGGGAAAGAACCTAGCCAAAAAGTTAACTTCATTATATGATCACCTAGCAAGAGAATCTTCTTTTGAACTTTGCTGACGATGTAAGGTGAAAAGATGATGCTTATAAAATAAAAAGGCCGAGACCGGTTTGGCTCAGTGGATAGAGCGT
>PVJN01006620.1:35000-74439 GCA_004026805.1 Lasiurus borealis | reverse complement strand
GAAGGGATGGGGGCGGGGGGGGGGTGGAGAGGGAGTGTATCATCTGCTGGATCCCCCTCGTGTGGCAGACCCGCCAGCCAGCGGAGCAGCGATTTTTAGAAGGAGTTCATGAATGGAAGTCAGAGACCGGGCAACCACAGCAACCCCCTAGACACGGATGCCAGGGGAGGCTGGCTGGTGTGCTTTCCCGGGGGGATCTTCTGGTAGCCCTTGGCTCCCCCTCGCTTTTATTTTAAAATCCCCATCCCCATCCCCAGCGGCGGCTGCGGGAATGACTTTAGGATAGTTTGCTTTGCATGCGTCCACCTACGACTCCAAATCGCCCGGGTTATATTTTAGGAACCCCACTCTTTTTTTTTTTTTCCCTTCCCTTCCCTGGGAGCTCCTTCGCCGGACTTCTTTTGAACGGGTCCAGGAGGTAGGGTCCTCCCGGAGCCGACTCCCGCCGCCCCGCCGAGGACGCACTGTGCCGGCGCGGGGTCGTCCCCCCGCGTTTGTGAGTAGCATATGCATGCGGTTGCGCCGACTGCGCTCGCCCGGCTTGTAAATTCTCACCCTGGGAAATTCGCAACAAAGCCCGATCTGTCTCGCGGCTGCTTGGCACTTTCCGAGGGCGGCTTGTACTTGACTGAGCTGCAGAGGCACAGGAGAGAGAGCCAGCGAGCGAGCGAGCAAGCGGGCGGGCGAGGGAGCCAGCGAGAGGAGGAGAGGGAGGGCGCGCGGGGAAAGGAGAGGAGGAGAGGGGCGGGGTGGGGGCGCGAGGTAAACAGTCTTAAATCGGAAGGGAGCCGCCGCCGCCGCTGTTCTCCTCGGTCTTTGACAAGCGCCGCCTGGCCTCCGCCGGGCTCCAGTAATAACGGGGTGACCTTTTCTCGGGCTGGAGGAGGATGTCTGGCGGGGAAGGGATTGCATTTCGCAGCTGAGAGGAGCGAGCCCCGGCTGCCTTCAACTCGGCTCCTGGCGCGCGGCGCGCTGCTCGCTGGGGTAAGTTGTCTGGAGCCAGGACGGGGGAGCGAGCGAGAGAGAGAGAGAGAGAGAGAGAGAGAGAGAGAGAGAGAGAGAGGAGAGAGGAGAGACACACACACACAGCCTCGGACGGCAGCTGCCTATTTAAAAGGAGGACACCTGTGGCTCAGAGGCGATCGACACCCTTCCTTGGCGGATCCTGGAGGACCTCATTATTTTAAACTTAAAAAAAAAAAAATTAGATTCCCTCCCCCTCTTCTTCTTCTTCTTCTTTTTTTTTTTTTTCAAACAATGCTTCTTTTTGACCTTTCCCAAGGAGAAGCGCTACAAAGCAGCCACGGTGCTCTCTGAACCGCCTCTCCCCCGGTATCGCTTCACTGAGAAGGTAAGTGCGGCGGCAACTATGTAACCCCGAGCGCGGCGGCGGCTTGTTTTGCGGCGTGTGTGTGTGTGTGTGTGTGTGTGTGTCTGCGGGCGCGCGCGTGCGTGTGCGGATGTGGGTTTTTTTCTCTCTCTCTCCTCTCTCTTCTTCCCTTCCCTTCCCCGAGCCTCCTAATGAGGCATAAACTGGAGCTGCAGCCCGGCGGCGGCTCCGCACTGCAACTTTTGCTGGGGCGGGCGGGCGGGCGGGCGTGCGGGCTGCAGCGCTGCTGAGACGGTTTTTGCCTAAATCATATGAGGCTTCATTATTTTTATGACGAGACGCGGGTAACGCACGCGGAAGTTGGGGATGGGAACCGGGGGGGGCGGGGAGCGCGGCGGCGGCTGCGGCGCGGAATGTCTCGAGTCCGACACGAGTGGGTCCATCGTGAAAGTTCACGCCGGATTGCAGCATTTGCACACACACACACACACACACACACACACACACACACACACACACACACGGCTCCCGGGGGCCGAGGGGCAGGGAGAGTTTGGCAGGAGGACAGGTTCGCCCCGGTCGGTCCGGCCCCCGGGAGGGAGGCGAGGAATTGGTGTCCCAGATGGGTCCGGGAGCCCTCTTCTCCTTACTTGCTGGCATTTGTGAACCCCCATCCCCTAACCAGCCCACCACCACTGCAAGAGTTGAAATAACAACCTTTGGGGTCGTGTTGACACTTCTGCCTCTCCCCCTTCTCCCCCCAATCCCCCCGCACTGGGCCATAACCCCGTGTGGTTCCGAGGAGGTGGCAAAGTGGCTACATGGGAAGGAGGGGGTGGGGGTGGAGGGGAGAAGTGGCCAGAGGAGGAGTGAGAGAGACCCTGGAACCAGGTGCCTGTGCCCTCGTAGGTCCGGATTGAAACCAATGCAGCACATTTTTAGGGGGTTGATGGGGGGGGGGGGGTTGGGGGTGGTGGAGCGCGGAGAGGAGGAGCGGGGCACTTCCCAGATCGCTGTGTTATGAAATACAACTCAGATTTATGATCTTTTTTCATATTGAACATGATATGCTATGCAAACGCCGCATGTGACAGTTTAATCAAATCCATTTGTTACCCACGAAGCTCAAAGGGGCCGCTGGGATTTGGGGATTACGGGCAGAGTTAGGGAAGCATGTGGCTTTGTCATTCGCCATCATTCTGCACACCGCCGCACGGGCGGGCGGGCGGGCGGGCGGGCGAGGGGCTCTCGGTGCGCGCCCGCGTCCTGTCTCGTCTGGCCGCGCTCGTCCCTTCCCCCATCCGCTGCCGCCACGCAGACCCCGCTCCCAAAGTGGCTTCACAATAGTCGGTCCTCCGGCGGTGTAGGCTGCGCGCCCCACCAGGTCCGGCCCTCGAGCTAAATAAGGAGACCCTCTCCGCGCGCCTGCCTTTGGGCTTGGTGCTGCTCCATGCGAAGCCGCCTCCGCCACTCGGGCACGCCTAAACCAACTCATGCAGAAAAAGGAGAAAAGTTTTGGTAAGGTGAACCGTTCTGCCATGGGTGCACTCCGCCGGCGCTCGGCGCTCCGGGCCGGCTCCAGAGCTTCCCCCCACCCCCTGCTCTCTTCCGCTGCTTTTGTGCCTTCCTAAAAGATCCAAAATATTGTTGTTGTAACCGCTTTGAAAAGACGGGGGCTGCTTAAACCAATTAATCTGGCGGGGTGCAACAAATAACCGCTACATTCTTTGCCCACCGTGCCTGGTGCGGAGGCAAAGACACAACCACAAAAGGCTGGAGCGTAACTCCGCAAGGGATTCTTTGTTAGAGTGTATGTATGTTTCTTATTTTTTTTTTTTTTTTATTTTGCATGTGAGCTGCATCAAAATTGAACTCAGTCTTGCAAATCTCTTGTTGGCCTTTGCCAAGCACTAGCACTTTGCTGCCATGGTAACTGTAATTAAACTGATAAGAGTGGAAAAATGTCAGTATCTCTGAGCCTTGCAGCTGCATTGGAGAAAAAGGGAATCAAATTGGTTCCCAGCTCCATTGCTCAAAAAGGGGAGGGGTGGTGGAAAGATGGGGAGAGGGGAGGGGGAGTGGGTGGTGAGTTGAAGGGGCAGAACAGAGTTAAGCAGCTCCAGTGCCTGAGATCTGGGGACATCTATTTGCATTGTTGTCCCTTAGGGGGCTGCAGCCTGTAGGGATGCTCTGGGCCAGTGAACAGAGAGAAACAAGCTTTTAGGCCCAATCCAGCTCTCCCAATCGGGATCAGGGGGCTGGGAGAGGGTGAAGATGGGCAGGAGGAGAGAAAATCTTTTGTTTGGTACCTCTTGGCAATCGAATGGCTGTGTTGGCCAAATTCTTTTAATCTGTGTCACTGCTCCCAGCTGCAGAACCCGCATTCCCATTTTAGCATCTTCCTGAGGCTCCTCATCTCTGCCAACCCCCTTTATGTATTCCCTCTAACAATTCCTTCTCCCAAATTGTTTCTCTGTGAATCTTCCGACGGGGACAAAATGTTTCCCATTCAGTATGTGGTAGTTAGTCCAGAAATATAAAAGACTGTGTCTAAGTGCTGCAAATCTTTTATTATGATTATTTTTTTTAAACCCCTGTGTGTTGTGGAGTTGTGGTTACTTTGTTGTGTTAACTACTGAAGCTGAGACTGCTCGGATGAATGGCACAGAACAAGGGAACATAATGGAGGCAATCAACCGTTAGGCCGCCTCACAATGCAATCCGGGCAATTAAAAGCTCACCAGAGTTTAAATGAAATGGTTCTACTTATTTCTGCACACCACACTGCACAGGCTATTATTTATGTCTTTTTTTAAAAAAAAATTATGATTTCCCTTAAACTGTCAAATAACTCAGAATGGCAGGGTCTCAGAAGCAATAAGAATTTCCCTCAGAACAATTTACATGCCAATCTTAAACTAGTTATGAGCCCTGATATGCTCAGAGCAACTTGTGCAAATGCTTCTCAGCCCCAAACATGTAACTCTACCCAGACCTGTTCTCTGGATAGCGAGGGGAGGTTGCTGACTGCTTGATGCCTTTTAGGTTCGTGGCAAAGTGGTTGACTGCTAAATAGTTCTTTTTCTACAGCTGGTAAAGTTGCGTGGTATGGAAAAGATTTCCCTTTCAAGAGAAATGTGAGGATGTTCTCTAAAAAGAAGGCTCCGGGATGGATGTAAAATATCAAACTCCTTTTCCGCCCAAGGCCAAACAGAATGCAAGAGTTTCAAATATTAATTGGCCTCTGAGTGCTAAATTAAAATGTCAACACAACAAAAAACATTTTGTGAAGACAAGCAGGGTAGTGTTGCTGGTGCCAAATGTTGGTATTCCCTGTCTTGGTTGCAAAGCATTTTGAATAAAGAGAGCTGACCTTCCAGGGTTGATGGTAGCAACACAACTCAGAAATATAGCTTAGCTACAACTAAGAAGGGTTTCTACAAAATAAATGTAGCTTTGTGATGTAAAAAAAAAAAATAATTGCCTTAGAAACTGGATAATGAGAATGGCCACTCATAATATATCTCTAGATGTTTTCAATAATGAAATCCAGAGTATCACTTAGTAAATCAAAATTTCTCCCTCCCCTTAGGTGCATGATTAAGAGGCAGTAGGGTGAGATCTGTACCGTAATTAATGGGATTTAATCCTTGTGAAACCTTGCTAGAAGACAGTAACTAGTTCTGATCAAAGAAACTTCATTTGTTAGAAGTTCTAGAGAGTGAGATTTAGCAGAGCTATCAAGGGTTATGATTAATCTACACTAGCCCATCAGCTCCTTCAAAGAAAAGGGGCAGAAAGCAGGCTATAGGAATACCACCTGCTCTTCTGTTCAAAGCCAGCTGCTGATTTGCAGCTCTGGAGACCACAGCTATGCATATCACGCAGAAAGCACAGCCATGCTGCTTTCTTCCGTGCCATTGCCTACTCTAGTCCTCTCACCAGAGAAGTTATTTTCTAATGGAAGTTCAGCATCCTAACAGGATGATGTGCAGTACACGTTGTATCTGTAGCTAGGAAAGTCACCCGTCTGCGTGGTGACTGTGCCCTGATATTTCTTATTGATGCGATTAAAAGAAGAAAAACACATTGGAGGTAATAAAGGTCAAGTCTTGGTCGCAAGGCATCAGAGGAAACAGAAGAAGGTTTAACTCTTTTGGAGGAGGGAAGCACACAGACAACGTTCACGCTCACGACTAGAGCTTGGCATTGCTTTTCTTGACACTGTTTCAGAAGTGCGTACACATTTGGTGTTTTGTATCCTTCCGTGTCCAAGTTTAGAACTTTCTGCCTAGGAGAGGAAGCAGGGTAGAGCAATGGCATTGCTAGACTGTGGGAAGGCCACCCAGTATAGTGTTTAACTGTTTTTTCAGCCTTGAACCAATACCTTAACCTCCCTTAGGCCTCCGTATCCTAATTTGTAAAATGAGGGAACTTGGAATTGGTGGACGCCTATGATACTTGACAGTGCTTAAAGTGAGTTATTTAAAAAATACGAAGCTCTGAATAGTTAGTCCAGGTTTGTTGTTTTTAAAGCTGGATGTCAGGAAAGAAGGAACTCAGGCGAATATTCTTTCAAATTTTGGTCAAGTTGTAAAACTTAGCTAGACTCCTTGTTTATGATGGAAGTATTTCTTGAAAATATAGAAATGTCCCTCTGTCTAGGATAGCATTACATAATGTATGCACTGTACACATTACATTTATCTATGTGTATGTAATTATATATATATATATGTATATATATATATATATATATATATATATATATATATCATATCATATGTATATTCAGACTTTGCCTTCTGTTGTTTTCTTCTTCTATAAATAAGTGCTTGCAAATGGTCATAAATTACATAATCCTATGCTTCAGTTTTATATAAGAGTATGTAGCAGTATATAGTTAGGTAATCTGTCATTAATACAGGCTCCAAATGATGCCTGAGAGTATACTTTTTTTTTATTTTAACATAATGAATACTTTGAAATATCAAGGGCACAGAAGGAAGTATTTGGATGCAAACAAGTAATACAGGATTGGAGAACTTTTGGGGTGACTGTATTACAAGCATCTTTGTTTCTAAGTAAGGAGAGTATAATCCCATTAGGGTACACTCTCCTTCTGTCATCAGGCACATAGTAAGTGAAATGTTTAATCAATAAACACCCCTCAATTTTGACTTTTATAGTCTGCATGGACTATTTTGTTACATAGCTTTCTTTTAAGATTGGTAGCCGTTTACTCACATTTTATCCCTAAAGGAGCCGCCCTATGTATAGAACAGCGACACAATACAATTACTTAATGTTATTTAACTGGGGGTATATAGTGTCCTTTTCCTGGGTCCAACATGAACTCGCCACTTTCACCACTCTATATGTACGACTTCAGCAATGATTTCATTAAGAACTTCACCAAGTTGGAGGCTTTCTGGGTCCAGAATATAGTTTGATTTGGGGACAGTCCTACAAAAGGAGAGCCTCGCACTCCTCAAATGGGGCACCCTGAAATATTCACCTTGTCCGAGGCCTTCTGACACCCTTTGGCTGTGTCTTGTCTCCCAGCTCTCTTTTTGGTTTTTGTCTCCTTGTAGGTATACAAATGCTCTCAGTCCAGCCAGACACCAAGCCGAAAGGTTGTGCTGGCTGCAACCGAAAGATCAAGGACCGGTATCTTCTAAAGGCACTGGACAAATACTGGCATGAGGACTGCCTGAAGTGTGCCTGCTGCGACTGTCGATTGGGAGAAGTGGGCTCCACCCTGTATACGAAAGCCAACCTCATCCTCTGTCGCAGAGACTATCTAAGGTAGGAATTACCCTTGCCCACCAGTGATGACTGGATTCCTTTTAAAGTGCTTTCGCAAGTGTGTGTTTTCGTTTGTTTCCTTTCCTTACTGCCAGCCTAGAGAAAGATGGGGACCTGTGAGTCTTCACAATGTTGCCAGGTGCCCGTTTAAGCCGCAAAACACACTCTCTAGAGGGTTTCCATTTGGCTTGCCTGGTTGCTCCTGTATTGTCCTGTTCAGGTCGCGGATGTATTCGGTAGAAATCAGCCTAGGCATTTTTTTTTTATTATTATTATTAGACCGTAAGTGACAAGGTGGGCCGAGCAGAACACAAAATATGCAGCTGTCTTTCTGTTTCAGATTTGTCAGAGAAAATCTGTTTGAAATTCTCAACTGGTATTTATGGGGATATTTATTAGCCAATTTTGAAAACTTTCCCAAAGTGTGAATACATCTTCCCCTCCGCCCACGCCGTTGCAAGTGGTCATCGCAAGATTATCGCTGGGCGTGAACAGCCTCAGACTGTCCAGTAGCTGTATGGAAATTAACGAAGTAACCAGTGCCACCCTTGTGGGGAAATGACAGCTACTGTCCTCACCGAAAACATCTGGACAGTTTCAGGGCCCGACAGATGTTCTTGCTTACGAAGCCATGGCGCTGACTAAACTCGCTTCCCAGCATTTAGTACTCAGCACATGGACTTCTATTTAAAGAAAGATTATTTTGCTTTCCAGGGAACTGCACATTACTTCTATTAATAAAGCAGGATCAATCAAATTAGAGAAATGATATATGGCATCATTTGGATTTTCCTATTTGATATGATTAATCATGTTCCTGGTCTAACATTAAGAGATTTATTTTTAATTGTTCCCCTTTTATGACACAAATTTATCAATTGGTGGTAACTCTTGAACCGTCTTAGTTATCTGGAGAGGCACTTTGTAGGGCATTTAGTGCTTCTTGCCATAGAATTCAGTTATTTTTCAGTCCGATTTAATTTTCGATATAGAAAAAATTACCGTTTGCTTAGTAATAGTTACAAAAGGGTGAATGCAGTACTGTTTTTTGAAATCCTGGTCTTCCCCTCCCTGAGGACTGCCTCATCTGACAGCGTCCTGGCTATGACCACTTGTTACTCCTCTGTGTTCTCTTGCTCAAAATACGTGCAAGGTGCCGACAATGGGAAGTGACGCTTTATACCGGGGTTTCCTTCGTTGTGCTGGTACTGCCAACCAGGATCAACTTACTGCGTGACTTCTCTTAGAACTGCAGTCTTTGAACTTTTCTTTTTGAAATAAAAATTTGCCCTCCGCTCATTGTGAATTAGAGCCTCGTTTCTACATAAAACGTTTATTTTGTTTTTAATGATTTAACATTACTAACCAATAAGTCATGAGCTTTTTTTTAATCTTTTTGACTTTGACTTTTGTTTACAACTACAGTGTTTCCAGTGGATTTATGTAGCAACAATTACAAAACAAGTGGTTTTATAGAGTCTGGCGAGATTAAGGCATCCTAATACATAGTAAAGACAGAAATAAGTTAAATTTAAAGACAACCTTTGAAAATACCTAGAATTTTTAAGTTAAAAATGTAAATTTTCCAATGAAATACCTGTGTCTTGAGTGAAGCCATTTTGCAGTTGTCAATATAATATCGAGTGAGAAAGTAACCTTGTACTTATTCGTCCTTATGGTAATAAAATATGATATTTAATTGCTTTGATATTTCAAGTACATGTTTTGTTGAAGAAAATTTGCAAATGAGTCCATATTGTTGCCCTTTGTAATATAATGTTTAGTTAATTCTGATAGGCTTAAACTTTTAATGCTTGTTAACTTATTTTTAGACATTCATACTCTCTCAGATATAAAAACTGGTCCTGATTGCCAATATATTCATTTCTCAGGGTACAATTTCCTCTTAAATTGGTCATTACCACATTAATAGCTAGTTGTTATGTTAACAGCCTAAAGGTTGTTAATATTTCAAACTAAGTTGTTAACAGCAAGCTTATCCTTTATTTAAACTGAAGGTTTGTTTTATGTAACGTGACTTCTTTGGCAGCTAGTAATTCATCAACACTTGAAAATTGTAGAAGTGAAATCAGAAATTGGTATGTGAGCAAAACACTGCATTATGTATTATAGATTATGCCACAGATGTGGTATTTAGTTTTATGTGGAAAGCATGTAGCTCAGTGACATTGTGTGGATGTTCAACAACATATGTTTCTACCACATTAAAATAGTCTGATTTTGTATGTGAGATGGGAAAATACAATCAAGCTAATATTATTTACAAATTAATTTATTTGAATGTGTATAAATAGTTGTCCAAAATGTTTATTGAATGCCTGCTGTGTGAAAGGCATGCTTTTAAGTAATAGATGAAATAACAACTAAACATGGGAGATGTACTTAAAATTGTTACTATCTAATCATTCAATGATTATATAAAATCTGCAATATGACCAGTGAACAGGTAGTATTCTGTGGTTTTTTCTCTCCTGGTTCTGCACATTTTCTATCTGTATTTTCCATAATCAGTGCTTAACCATTTAAATCCTATTGAAAATGGCTTAGTTTGTTTTTGGTCTTTGGATATTACATAATTTCTTTGAAGCATCTAAAAGCCTATAAGAAACTTACAGGTGTGCATTTCTCTGTCTAATTTACTGGGCATCTAAATAAAAATATGGAAAATGATTTAAAAATTGTTTACCTACACTAATAAATTGTTTGTTATAGGCATTATCCTGGTCTAAATAATTTTTCCGTATCGATAAAGAGTGACCTATTTTTAACAACTGTATTTAACTTCCTAATAACTTCTTTAAAAAAAAACATACACAACCAAAACCAAAAATTTTTAATTCTGAACAATGATTCCTGAAGTTCTAATGTTTTATTTTGCATCGCTTGGAGCAATGACAGTAATGACCTCTTTTTACAAGTTCTTTAAGTAATGAATATACAATTTTAAATCATTAGATATTTTCTTATGAGTTATAAAAACTAATGATTGTGATAAATTTGATTCCCCACAGATATTTTTTGTCCTTTGTGGAACAATTAATATATTTAAGAAAAAAATATTTTACAGTTTATGTGCTGAGTTTCAAGTCTGAACAGTTCACTTTCCATAATGGGGCTGGTATAATGTATTTTATTCTTCTTTAGAATATAAAATGCATGGATCTGATGAAAGAATTTGACAGTTTGTAGGACTGTCCTCTGCTTTCATTCATTACCTAAAGGAACAGAAGGATTGACATTCAAAAACTTCCTCTATTAACACACTTTCTGACTTAAACTATGAAGTCAATCTGTCCATCAATTTTTATATGTCAAGATGTAGAAAGGTATCCAATACATTTAGAACTTGATATTATTAAGAGATGAACTTATGACTATTTAGAAAGGAAGCATCTTTGTACTTTGAACTAGGGCTTAAAATTAATAGACTGCCTAAAGTAGATTAACAATTATTGTATAAAAATTAGCAAAGATTTAGTAATGGTATTTGTAGGACTCTAATCACTGCCACACTATCATCTTTATTTCAGTTTGGAAAATGTGAATAAAATAGTTAATGCATAACCAGAGTTTTAGAATTAAGATTTTGTGGCAAGTGATAAGAAGTCAGAAACAGGAGAAATAGCAAAATATTTTTCAACTGTGGAGGCAGTAAAGGATATCAGAAACTATCTCTCAAGTTTTGGTATAATTTTTGGTGTTTTTTGTTAAGCTTAAAACTTCTTACTTGTGGTATGTTTTAAGCATTAAGTCCATATAGGCTATATCTTGTACCTCTGTGAAACGTATCTTACCAGAGAATGTACTCAAAGCTCTTTACTATGTTATATGCCACAGAAACTACATATAGCTCTTCCTATATGAGAAGCTGAAAATGTCTTATATAAATTTTAATGCAATTTTCTACTTTTATATGTGAGAATAATCTCTTTAAAATGAAACTACCAAGAAAGAAGGATGTTTCGTGCTCCACAGAGTTGCCAATTAACAAAAATGGTTTGAAGTTGCTGTGCTTACTACAAATTAATGCTTTAATATAATGATATAGTAACTTTAAAATAGAACATTAAAAGCAATGGCTGCATAAAACATTAATCTAGCTATCGCTCTTTTTCACACAGATCAAACCTGGTGCCTCTAAATTTTTACATAAGGTTCAATTAATATTAGTACATAATTAAGGCTTTAAAAAACATGAATATGTTGTTAATACTATTTTATATGACAAATTACTTCACAATTTTTATTGAATAAAGTGTTCTTTTTTTGTTTCATTGTCATCTTTTTAGTAGTAGGCAGTTGAAAATATCTTCCTCAGAAAGCAGTGAATTATTGTTATTTGAAAAATAATTTTTATTTTAAATTCTGAAAATGTAAGCTTTTATATGGAATAGAACTTCTCCCAAATAACCATTTTCTTCTCTACCAGCTTCATTGAAGGTTTTCTAACACTTTATTATAGTCATAACTTTTACCATATTTAAATGTCTAAGCTAATCTTAGTATTATGAAATATTTTGACATATGAGAATGTATTAGACTCTATGGTCTGTTAAAAAAACAGTTATATTTCTTGCAAATTATCTTTATTTATAGCTTTATAAAAAGTTGTCATTTTAAGTCCATTTTTCTATTTGTTACCGTAAAGCATTATTAAATTACATTTTAAATACTTTAGACTCTATACAGTACATGGAATATTACAAATCAGGAGTGATAATTTCGTTTTATAAAATACTTTTAGAGGGAGCCCCTCACTTTAGAAAAAAAATTGCTGGATTCACACCAGACTTCCTCAGTGTCAATTGCTTTTCAATAAACTTTTAAAAATATTTCATCTACACAGATAATTTATTATTTCTAAATTTGTGTCCAATAACATTCTGTCTTTAAATCTATGAGTCATCCATTTTCAACGAGTGATTATTTAATCTAGTTATTTTAGTTTTGTGGCTTTTTGTTTGACAGACTTTAGATATTTTCACTAACAAAGCCACCCCCTTCCCAGACAAGACTATTAAAAATACAAAAATACTCCACACTATTTCTATATCTTTACTGTTTTTTATCTTCTTATAAAGCATGGAATACTTCAGTCAGGATAGTTTTTACACACAAGATGGATAAGTTAGACATACCTGACTTAGCAGAAAAATATTCTGTTTCTACAAGTATACTTAGGATTAAATGCATCTGGAAGACCTACATTTGAGAATTGCTAAAATTGCTTATTTTGCACTTTATAAATACATAGAACTCTGGAAAAGAATATCTATTTTTGGTTGCTCTTAGAGTATATCAAAGTAAGCCAGCACTTCATTTATAAATTCACCATTAACTTCCATTAAGTGACTAATAATAAATTTTAATGCTGTGTTTTGACTGCATACACATAATTTATTAAGGAATCTCATTTTTAAAATATGCTGAAAGTAGTAATTTTGGAAATGGTTTTGATGAATTCATGCCTTGTAGAAATGTATTATGTTAGCTCAGTTTTCTGCCTCACATAAAAGTTAGATAACCTAAAAGAAGAACTGAGCCAACCTAAAAGACTATTATATTTTCCTTCATTACACTGCGAGGCATTGAAATCTTATTTTGGTGTTTGGCTTGAAAATATTTTCCATCTCCTACGAGAATGTCTCCTATTATTCAAAGTCATTACCCACAACCTCGTTCTATCTTTAGAAAAGATTACCTAACATTTCTCACATTTATCAATAAATGTTCAAATATATAAACTGTACATGCAGGACAAGATCTTGAAACAAGAGAAGTAAAAATAAAACAGCATTGTTGTATTCAACTGACCAGATATATTTTCAAACAGCATTTACAGCAGCCATGTCTTTTTTTAAACACTTTTCCCCTTTGTTTTGATTTTCTAAATTGGTTTGAATAAGTGATATGTGTAATCTCCCCTTGTTATGCATTTAAAGTGCTGTAGGTGTATATGTGCAAGCTGTAATACAGATATTAGAATCTATATAACCTTAGAATGAATATTAACTTTTGTCATAATTGACTTTTATCAGGTAACTATGGTTTGTAGGCTTTGAAGCTTGTAAAATCCAGATATTTGATGCCAGCTAATTTCTTAGTAAACTGTAACACTGACTTGTTTTTATAGGGTGTTCACCAGTCCAAGAGGCAGACAAGTTTTTTACTACAGAATGCTAAAATTTAATCCCTGGTGATGTTTATCACCCCATTCGGTTTTTCTCAGGTCCTGTGGAGTTTGATATTATCTGTTCTATTTCTCTTTCTGTCCTCATTACATACTTTGTTTCATGATTATCCATAAATTTCCCTTTTCAGGGTAATTTATAAGAAATGTATTTTGGCAGTTAGATTTTCGATTCTTACTTTAAAATAATTTTTTTGGCCTATTAAGGTTTTCTTGGCCCTTATCATTGATATTTATGGGTAACTTTCCTCTAAAGGATTTCAAACACAAGCCTACTCCTTTATTATATTCATCACACATATGTATTACATTAACAAACTACACACATCAGTCAACTGTGTGTTCACTATGCCATTCTTGCTCTTCTGCCCTGTATTATCAAAACTTCCGATGGGCCTTTCTCTCCTCAACAATATTACTTTGTTGTTATATAAAGATTCTAAGTCTTTTGCTGAATTCTTTTCCTCCGTGGTGTTAGTTTTGTGTAAATGCAAAAAGCTCTAGCTGTGGACTTCGCTAGTCTCAAGAAAAAATTACTCTTGAGATAAATAATCATCTTGGAATAGTCAGATTCCTGATTTGAAGTTGGGAAATTAACATTAAGTTGAATATATTAAGTTAGACTCTAACCAGCATGTGTTGTTATGATTCAATTTAATATTAAAAACTCTCCAACTGTGCTACTGGGAAAATAAAAGACTCTTAGGAATTCAAAGATTATTTGCAGAGGAGTATACCAAAGCCATATTTAAGTAAAATTGTTATTCCTAAAGCAGTAACAGATCGTCTACATTAAACTCATCCTATTAATAAAAACAGGAAAACCACTTTCGTAAACAAAAATATCACATATGACGAAGACTAGTAAGGAAGCATGGAACTTCATAAAATATGCTAATGCTAACATTTAATAGTAATCTTATCATCACAGAACAAAAATAAATCCCCATCTCATTTATGCCATCAGATCCCAGCAGGCAACTTCAAGAGAAAATAACATATTTTCTACTTTGCTCGTTTATTCTGATTTTCTAAAACTTTTAGAATAACACAATTTCTCTTATAGCAATTCTAACAGAGATCATGTGATTTTTGAAGTTATTTTATTCTTTTTTTTGTTTTTTGAAAGATTTTGAAATCCCTTAAGTAATGTCCTTTGATAGATTGCTCTCAATTCCCCAAAAAATAGCAGTCAAACTGTTACACTTTAAAATATCTGATGGCATCAAGCATGATGATTATTTTGTGTTTATCAACTGCTCAATAAAAATATATTCTGACCAACAGTTCACGTTAGACTGTATATGATGAGGGATCAGTACTTGTTCCTTTGCTTGGATGCTTAGGGGCAGTGATGGGAGAGACGAATGGAAAAAGCAAGCATAACTTCTAACACTAAATATGAGGATTAGTTTCAATGGGCAGGTTGATTTGTATTTTCCAGGTGGGAAGTTCCACTACACTATGAACTAATTTTAAAGCCTCTAAGTATTGCATGTAAATATTCACTGAGGGATGGATCATTTGTTCTTTGGGTGATACAAAGAAATTATAAGTTATTGAATTGCCTTGAAAGGTATAAACTAGTATTTTCTGTGACCATTTATTAGGGAAAAATAAGAAATGTTCTGAGCTATAAGAATCCCTTCCCTCCCCATCATGTCCTTGATGAGAGGGTATTCTTGGTATTTGTTTGTATTTATGAGCACACGTTTAGCTATCTCTCAAACACTTTAAAAATGAAACCATTTAGTCAATTAACAAATACTTGAGTGCCAATGCTTTATTCCTATGAATAATGAATGTAAAAATTATATTTCTAATTGATTTTATATAATATATACATATGAAGTTATTAATATTTTACTATGTAAAGAATAAGGGAGTCAGTCTGGGAAATTTGGGAAAAATTTAAAGACAAGTTATTTGGCATATTTTCTACAACTGATGTAGTCACAATTGCTTTTAAATAACTAAGAAAAAAATATATAAAGAGCTTTAGTCTGTTTATGTCCCATGGAACTAATTTAGAGAATGAGAAAAGGTTATAATCAAGAGATATTAGAAAAACATTTAAGAATGGAGATCATAAGTAATAAGTAAAATGTAAGCTCTGTAAAATTCCTTTTGTAAGCCAGTAGTCCTCTTATAAAGGCTGAGCTTCAAGCTTTATAGTTGTATTTTATATACAGAGTAAGATAGACTTAGCTCTGTAACTTTCACATTGTTTGCATTGTTTCATCTCTTATCACAGATATTGCTAAACTATCATCAGTGGTACAATTAACATCCCTTGCAAAATGTTTAGCATCCTTGGGCCCCATTTTCCCATTCAAAAAATATTATTCTATATACTCTAAGCGACAAGAATCCCTTCCTTCCACAGCGTCCTTGATGAGTGAGTACTATTTGGTGTTTATATTTATGATCACATGTTTTGCTATCTCTGTAACAGTTTTAAAATGGAACCATTTAGTCAGCTAGCAAAGCCCTGGATACTGCGCTGAATAAAACACAGAAATACATCCTCCCCATTAGAGCTTATATTCTAGTTAAGGGAAGCAGATTATCAACAAAATAATTACTGAGTACATTAGGAGATGATAAACACTACAGGAAAAATAGAGCAGTATAAGAGATTTGCAGAATTTGTACTGGTGTGTGTATTTGTACATTCATGCATGAGAGAGAGAGAGAGAGAGAGAGAGAGAGAGAGAGAGAGAGAGAGAGAGAGAGAGGAGTGGAAGGAAGAGAGAGAGAGAGAAAGAGAAAGGGGGAAGAGGGGGAGAGAGGGAAATACAGGAATGGAAAGAGAAGGATTTGGAAACTAAATAGATTGCACAGGGACAGCCTTGTTGAGGTGGTAACTTGTGTAAAGACCTGAAGAAAGTGAAGGAGCTAGCTCTGAGGCTGTCTAGGAAGGACAATCTGGGCACAGGGAACAGCCAGTACAAAGCCCTGGGATAGGAGCTTGTCTGATGTGTTTGAGGAACATCGAGAATGCTAATGTGGTTAGAGCGAGAGCAGCCATGGTGTGGTCCTCTTGTATCCCCCCGTTGTTTTCACAAGCTAGAATGTCCCTAACTTTTCTAAATGTCCTCTAAGGACATGGTAATACATTCAAATCTGCTGATTTTGCATCTGTGGATTTAACCAGTCAAGGATTAAGAACAGTATTTTCAGTCCATGGTGGTTGGGAATTTGTGGATGCAAGAGCCTACTGTTTGCATTGCTCAACATCATTTTAAGAGACTTGAGCATCTGTGGATTTTGGTATACACAGGGGTCCTGGAACCAATTCCATTTGAGAACATTGTGAAGTTTATTCAATTAAGCTATTATGGACTGAATTTCCTTTGGGATTACAGAACTCATGCAAAATTGAATGGAATTACTTTTCATTTATTATTTACTGGTGGTGTTTTCTTAATGCCTTTTTATTTGGTCCCTTGAACCCTCTTTGGTTTATGGTTATAAAGTGTGAATCCCAAATATATCTCAGGATTTGATTATTTGGCTGTCTATTGCTAATTCATGGGTGATCATATACTTGTACATTTGAGTTTAAACACACATACCTAAACATGAGTTTCGATCTACGTACATTTGCTCAAACAGATAAAGGACTATTTTTACATACAATATTTCAATGTAAAATACGAAGGAATGCCCATAGTTTGAGCTAAGGTTGCCAACACATCATGAATCGGAATAATAGCTAGACCAAAGATTTCTTTAAACTCTATTCTGATCTCAATATAATTGATATTTTTAGAATATTTAGGTAATAAAAATTGCAAAGATGGGGATTTTTATAAAGCTGACAATTTTCTACTCTTGAAGTGGAAACATCAGTTATTCGAGGTCTGAAGGGTGAAATTTTCCATTATTTTTTAAGTCAAGCTGAGTTTTATTTAAATTATTTTCTAGTGCAAAACATTTAAAATATTTGCTTTATCATAAATATTTCCAAATCCAGCATTTAGAGGAAATGCATCAAAGAGATACTGCTGTTTAAAACTATTTAATACGTCCTTGATGAGATGAGACAAATGTTACTTACATAAGCGTTTGCTTTATACTTCTGTTTCTCACCCCTAACCTAACCCTAGCTCACTAATTTTAGCTTCACATCAAGAAGTGCGAAGCGTTAATCTTCAGAACTAGACGATGAACATGCATCCCACTAAAGAGTAGGATTTGTATGTACAAACTGTCTTTATTCTTAAAAATGGAAAAGGTTAAATAAAACTTTAAATACAAATTAAAGTACTTGAGCCTGTATTTATAAAATGGGCTGAGATGTATCATGGGTGTAGACAGAGTTGCTGGGTTAATGCACCTTGAGCCTTGTGAAGCAGCCTCAATGGGTGAGCATTCCACATGGTGGCCATCTAGACTCCAGACACAAGGAAGTGGGAAACATACTTTTATCTGAAATCCAGGAGGTGGTGGTACGTGGCTTTACAAATCTTAATTCCTGCTGTCACCCTGCACATCTGTGTGCTTCTTTCTGGTACCTTTTCCAGCAGCTCTCCTACGCTTAGAGGCAGACAGGGTATCTGTTGTAACTGCCATTTTGTCCTGGTTGAGTTGAAGACCTCTATTCCTAACGATTTTGGGATTCTCACCTTCCAAAGTAGTTAAATTTAATCTTGAGTTTAAGGAAATGTTGCTTGACCTTGAGCTGATTGTTTGCTTCATTTTTAAATAATCTTGTCAATCATAGTTATTAAACTAATGATTATCTTTGGAACAGAGGTCATTTTTTGACTAAAAATGCTAAGTGCTTTGTCTTCTCTATTAATTGGACTTCACTTACATTTGAGGAGATTGAACATTTTTTACAAATATATATATATATATATATATATTTTTTTTTTCCTTCCTTTGAGGATTTATCTGCTGAACAGTAGAGACTTTCATTTTCATCACAGCTCAGTTTTTTGGGTTGTGTTTTTTTTTTTTTTTTTTTTCTGTGATCCTAAGTCACAAGCTTATTCTACATTCCTTTTAACATATATGGTGCATTTTTCATGATTTTATTGTGTGTTTCTCATTATTCTACCACATGGGTGTTGCCCTACTTCCACCAACTATCATTAATGGCTAGTTAGTCATAGATTACTAATATGATGCATTCATCTGCTGGTTTTTACCTTCTCTGAATATTACTTTATATAAAGGAAAAAAAATAGTCACACCAGTTCTCCCAAACTAAATGAGGTTAGATCTAAACCCTAAGTTTTAGAGGTATGTAGAGTATCATAATGGTGAAGAGTCCAGAGTTAAACTCTACTCAATTCTGCTACATCTCAACCATTTACGTATTCCTAAGCAAGTTCCACAGCCTTTCTAAGCCTTGGTTTATGTGTCTGTAAATAAGAGTCGTAGACCCACTCACAGAATTATCAGGGGGTGTCAGTGAAACACCCTAGGTACGGAATTGAACACACTGGGTAATGCTACAATGTGAGCTTCTGTGTTATGAATGAAGAATATCACTGGGTTATGAAAATAAGATAGTTTGAAAATTAAACATGAGGATAAAATGAAACAGATTAAGATAATGTTTAAGAATGATAAATAATCCAGAATATGAAAGGCTACTATTATAATAATATCTGTACCAACTTCTCATTTAAAAAGTAGATGAAGAAATGCCTAAGTAGCATGTGTACCTGAAGCCATATAGGAAAAAAAAAAATTTAATGGTGGAGCTGATTGTGATCTGGAATGGTTATTAAGTTAAGGTTATAGTATTTTTACATACATTAAGGTTAATTGGAATCATTTGAAGAATTATTGAACATGCCATTTTCTTTCCAACTGAGCTGGTAGTTTTCTGAAATATAGGCCCACAACTCTCCACAATTTAGCATGTGTAAGTTCTATGGTCTTTTAAAGCATTATGTTTAATATCCCATAGGGTGGAATTATATGTAAAATTTTAGCTTGCTCAAGGTTTCCTTTATGGTTGTGATTTTTGTATCTTTTTCTCAGGTGACAAGGACAACTGAATGCCAGTATCTTTTAACTGATCATTCTTTTTCACAGTGTTCTCTAACCATTTGGATTACATACCTTTATTCCTAAGAGTTAAATATGCACCTTTAATTTAAATATATATATTTATCAATCACGAATATTTCATTGTACATTTTTTTAAAACTAGAAAAACAATGTTGAAAAGGATAAGACACAAAAGAAATAGAACCAGAAATGCGAGTAACTGTGTAAGCATGTCTGGGGTTTGTGTACCCCTATATGGATAGTGATATTATTTCTTAATAGCCTTCATAAGCTTACTTGACAGTTATTTGGTAGTAATACTTGCCAATGAAACGGGGGGGAAAGACCAATGCTGGGGGAAAGAGTTGTAAAAGAGAGATGTGATCGTTATTTAAAGGAAAAGGCCTTTCTGGACATGGGCTAGTATGCCAGCCTCTATTCATTTAATATAAAATCAAGGTTTTCTTTCTGAAAAATGTGGCAATGCACGTGGACTCTTTCTAATGCTCTCCTATAGCCACTGGCAATATTAATATGAGGTCGAGTCCTCCCTCCCCCACAACCCCCTATTCAGGACACTGTGAGATTTTAGACAGATAAATGCTAAAAGAGAAAGAACCCTATGTACCAAAGGCAGTGTTTACCGCATGTAATACATATCATTGTTTGTCTCCTGGAGTGAAAAATACTTGTGTCGTGCTGTTAAAATGCACTCCTGACAGACCAGTGCTTGCTATTATAGGGTCCATTGCTTAAAAAAATGATACACTGACAGAAATACAATTTAAGAAAATTTAACACCAAGGGCAGCCAACCATGTAGGCTACTATTAAGGGCCCAAAACTCAAGGCCAGGGGTTTATTTAAAAAAAGAGGCACAGTTTATTTGCTAGTGGTAGGCAAAGTAAAAAGAAAAAAAAATCTAACTTGAATTCCTTGCTCTCTAGTCTGTAGAAAATTAATGAAAGCAACAGTTCAATAAGATTTTATTGCTGAAATGTTTAAGCGAAACAGTGTAAGAACACTTCAGAATTTTTAAACAGTTACTTACCATTTAGAAAGCTGTAACACTGCAGTGCGTCACAAATTGTTAGCATCCGCTTATAGGCACACCCAGTGATTTTTCTTAAAAGGTGTAGTCAGAGCTAGTTAATCTGAACCACTGTGTTCATTTAATTTTTGTGTGTGTGACTTATAAATATATTTGAGATTGACAGGTCAGCAGCACCCACAATTACTACAATTTAAAATATAAGCTTTTGTCCAAGTACTTTTATGGGCATAGTTTGGTAGTTAAACGCATTGGATTTGTAACAAGGCCTTTTGAGAAGGAAAAATAACCAAATGGGAGATGAGATGAGATGAGATATATTGGATTTCAGAAGAGTACAGCATGTTCTAATGAATAAACTGCTACTGAATGATGATAAAGCATGTGTTTTTAAGCTATCACATGGCTCTATTATTAGGAGAGAAAATTCCATGAATTTAGATGAGATGTATTATCTAATTTTACCATTTTACAAACAAATCTGCCATCCAATAATATTTGATACCAACTGTGTATGGATTACATGTTCCTTTGGGAGAAAGGTTACAAAAGTAATACAATAAAATAATCTGGGCTTCAAGGAGCTTAACTCAGGTATCAGAGAAATAGAAAAAAAAAAGTCTACTGCTATGGAGAATCAAAAGATTGTATCTTACATTTTCTACCCAGATGGTATAGTCTTATTTCCATAGCCTAGGATGAGCCTTGGGAGGCATTTGGTCCAGCCAAGAAAGGATGTCCAAAGATGAAATTCAGTGTCTTTGAAGATATCTTCTAGGATTCAGTTGAGCTGAATCTGACAATATTATGCAGCAGATTTTTTTCCCTATGAACCTAGAAGATAATGCATATTGTGAAATCGGTCCAGACACGTTGTCCAGGGCCTTTGTGGCTCAGCTGTGTGTTGGAGCAGACCCAGAAATACTTGCTGAGGAAGATGTGGTCCTCAGCTCTCCTTGCCACAGCCATGTGGTGGCTCTCTATTTGTGCACAGTTCTTGGTTGCATTGCTAAATTCCATATGTGGGCTTCATCGTACCATGCTATCTTTTCAGTCCGTGTTCTTACCAGAGAGTACAACTTAAAAGGCTGCTTTTCAATGCTTATTTTTAAAAAGTTATCTAAAGGAAATAGCATTTATGGTGGGTTATGAAAACCTGGATGTTGTTATTTCTTTTGAGAGTTTTAAATTTATCGGTGGATCACTCCAGAGAGCTATGCACTTGACCTTGAGGCCTATTGTTTTAGTTCCTCAAAAATTGTCAAAGAATTACACATCAGGGTTTTACCATTAGCGTGGGTTGAAGAATTGCAAAAGAAAAAAAAAAGCCATCTTGGGGATGCTGTTGTGAACTTTGTTTACAACAGACTCACTATTGAAATTTCCTACAGATGTTAGAATAAAAAAAAGTTTCTGAGACTCTAAATGATTAAATGGTGTTTTTCTCAGGACTTTGAATCATATACTTATTTACATTTTTTTTCTTCTTTGTCTCCTAGGGAGCTCAAATCAAGTTTTACTTTCTTTTCTAACAGCAGCATGGTATATTAATATGTACAAGTATTCTCCAGGCTTTTACCCATATTTTTATTTATTTCTAGAGGCCCAGTGTACAGATTCATGCACCTCTGGGGTCCCTTGGCCTGACCTGTAGGGATCAGCCGAAACTGGCTCTCCGAAATCCCCTAAGGGGTGCCAGATTGTGAGAGAGCAGTTCTTGGGTGATACACCCCGGAATCGGGCTCACTCCTCTCTGGTTATGGGTCCATCACCTAAGAATTGCAGCTGCCAAGTTACTGCAGCTCAGCAGCTCCTGTGTTGAGTGTCTGAACCCTGGTGGTCAGCACATGCCATAGCTTCTGATCAGATGGTCACTTAGTATTTTATATATATATGTACACACACTATCTGAAGCTATTTATTTCATCTGAGGATGATTTTTGAAACTTTTGAAATGAGAGTTTAAATGGTTGGAATGCATGAACAATAATGGAGAATCAATAGACATGGGAGCACATAGACATGTTTAGATAGCTGATTGAAAGGAATTTTGGAAAGGGAGGACATGATGAAATTAATTCTCTAGTCTAGATGTTATATATAAAAAATATAGGGTTTCCCCAAATATATACACACTTTGAGTAGTTATAAAGGTATTTTTTTCCACTGGGTTCCTCTGGAACCCTTCATGTCATTGTCAGTAATCTTTCCTGTGTCCCCAATCTTTTGCCAAGACGCTTTTTCCATCAAAACATTTTCTTAACTGAGTTTCATGAATTGCTTTAAAGTCTGTCTCTTCTTTAAGAAGGAGGTTTCCTGTAAGCTGTCAACAGTGGCATTGCACTACTTTACTCTTGTAAATTCCACATCCAAGGAAGCCAAGAGGAGAAGCTGGCATTCTCTTGGATTCACTCGGCCACTTTCACTCATTAATAAAAATGCATCCTCCAGTGAAACTCATACAGTCTAGTTACAAAACCTTATACTCTTTCGCACTCCTGTCATTTCTCTTTGCCACAATTCTTGGAGACTTTAAAAGGCTTATAGCTTACTCATCTAAAACCTAGCCCAATCTTCCTTGAACCTCCTTAACTGTCTTGAATGTCAGTCCTCTATCCCCAAAATCACATACAGCTCCTGGTCCTTAAAGAGAAATATCCCATCGCAGGAATTGTAAACTTGGTCATACCAATCTGTCTAGCTTGCATGACAACTGCTCTTTAATTTCAGACACTCAGCCTTCCATTATGTCTTTTCCTCCTAATTTGGTCAAATACATCAGGATGCTGTCCTTCCCTGACCAGCCTGAAGCCACCTGTTGATCATTCGAGCCCCGCTTCCATCCTCTCACCCACATCTATTCTCCTGTCTCAGTACTCACCAAGGCTGCAATCTGGCCAGTTGGCATTGGTATACTCCTCCCTCTGTTCTGCTCCTTGAATATTGCTGGGAACAAGCAAATAAAATAACGATTGATGCTCCTACAAATAATTGGTTTCTCCCTCACTGGGCCTCAAGGGCTGAGCCAGTTATTTGTATTTGGCTACCATTCTTACCCATGACCTTCAACAGCTCTACCGAACATTTATAGCTCTCCTTGAGGCCTGTTCTTTGGATAGTCGTTCTGACTCCTTTTCTCTTGGCAGTTGCCCTTGCTGCCTCCATCAAAACTGAAGGCATCATGTTTGATTAAATCAGACTCTTAACACTATTGACATTGCATCTACTTTTCCATTTATCTTTAGCTTCTTTCATCTCATCTTTGTTCCTTTTAAGGCTAATTCTATATACTTAGTTCCATTCCCTTCAATACTCTGTGGATTTTTGTGAGGTATCTTCTTTTCCTTTGGTATTTTATTATCTCCTTTTTTATAAACTCTTGACCCTCGACATATGAATATGTGCAGACTTTCCTATCCTAAAAAAATATATGTATCCCTCAAATATATGTTGGTATTATTTAAGTCCTTTGTTTCTCAATTTTTTAAAGAATAATCTATCCTCATATCCTCATCCATACTTTCTCAGCCTCATTTGCTTCTTGTCCACTTATGATCTGGCTTCAATCACTAACCAATCTACTGAAATTTCTCTCCCTGGGATCTAATTGTTAAAACCAATGGACATTTTATCAGGGATTATATAGTTTATTTTTTCTTTTACTCTTTTCTAAGAGTTTCCTACTATCTTGGATGCTATAACCATACTACACAATTTAGATTCTTTTCTGGGTATCTCCTCCCCATCAGACACTTAAAAGAACAATGATTTTATTGAGGTGTACTTCTTTTCTCTAGGGAGGATATTATTTGTTGTCATGGTCTTAGTTGCTGCTCATATTGTGATGGCCCTTCAATCTCTACCTGCAATGCTTTACTCTCCTCAGCTTAAGCCAATTATATCTAGCAACTTCCTTAGCATTTGTAGGTGAATGGTACACAGGAAACTCAAACTCAAAATGTCTATAAACACATATAAAATTAACATAACTCTAATATAGTCCCTTAATCTGATAAAGATAATATAAAATATATAGAAACTAATTTTATTTATGAATACAGATATAAAAACTTAAGAGGTTTTCACAACATTTAAAAATATATGGTCAGTTAATAAAATTCAGCAGCCATTGCAAAATTTCCAGATAAGGAGAAATAAGAGGAAGCTAGTTAAATATGATTAAGAAAATTTACTGAAACTGAGCAGCAAATATATAAAACAGTTAAATACCAACAGAGCCATTTCCATTAAAAGCAGGAATACTGTTACTTTTATTCAATGTTGTCTTAAAAATTCTTTTAGCTAATGTAACAGGGTAAGAAAATTAAGTATCAGTATAAATATTAAAAATAAAATTAGTTTCTTTGTAGATAATTAGGAAAACTCAAGAATTAATAAGAACAGTTGGCAGAGTAGCTAGATAAAAGCAAGGTAAATGGGATTGTAGTTTTTCTCTATGCCAAAAATAATGACTCAGTAGAATTGAAAGGAAAAGAAATTCATTAAGAGTAGTAATGAAACTTTCTTTTAAAAAAAGATAAGCATTAGAGTCCAGCATGCCTATGAAGAAACCTTTTTAAAGGAAAACTGCTAAGAAGATTGTCCTCTGTTTTTTTTGTTCACATATATTAGATAAATATAGAACAATTTCAGTTGGACCGAGGACAGAGCTGGTTAATTATGAAGGATGGTTCTAACATTGAAATAAAGTCATTCACATGATGACAAATACTTCTTGAGGATTTACTCTGTTCCAGATACTGGTCCAGAGATAGGGCCTGGCACGGTGAAAAATACAGATAAAAACCTTTGCCCTTGTGTATCTTATGTTTTAGTACTACATTTAAGATATTTTCCATGAGCCTGGAACTATATACTAAGTGTATTACAGATGTAAACTAATTTACCCTTTTGGGGAAATGTGCTCATTTCAGCAACAACTATCCTGAGGCACAGGATAATTCATTTGTTTAGCCAATAAGTTGCCAAGATGCAAGTGGTTGAGGAAGGATTCAAATCCAGAGAGGGTGCCTCCAAAACCTATTCTGACTGCCTGTACTTTTGTGTGTGGTGACCCTACTCATAGTGTGTCATCATGCTGCCAAGAAGAAGCAAGGGAACTATTTGCTTACCATACACCTGTTACCTTTCCAAGCTACCGGCATACCATGGCTAAAATGCAAGTCAATTAAATGTACACCTGGGAAGGTATGAAGTACCTACCAGGAAACTTGTTTCTCATCAGTGGCATCAGACACCTTACATTTTTTTATTAATGTATTACATGTGTACATGTCTTCCCATTGGTTATGCGTATATGCATGCATACAAGTCCTTTGGTTGATCTCTTATCTACCGCACCTCTCCCTAACCTTCCTACTGTAATTTGATAGTCCGTTTGATGCTTTACTGCCTTTGTATCTATCTTTTTTTGTTCATCAGTTTATAATGTTCTTTTACCCATAAATGAGTGAGATCATGTGTTATTTTTCTTTCACTGACTGGCTTATTTCACTTAGCATAATGCTCTCCAGTTCCAACCAGCTTACTGCAAATGGTAAGAATTCCTTCTTTTTTATGGCACCATAGTATTCCACTGTGTAGATGTACAAGTTTTCTGATCCAGACATTGGCTGATGGGCACCTAGGCTGTTTCCAAATCTTAGCTATTGTAAATTGTGCTGCTATGAACATAAGGGGTGCATATATCCTTTCTGATTGGTGTTTCTAATTTCTTAGGATATATTCCTAAGAGTGGGATTGCTGGGTCAAATGGGAGTTCCATTTTTAATGTTTTGAGGATACGCCATACTGTTCTCCACAGTGGCTGCTCCAGTCAGCATTCTCACCACTGTGCACAAGGGTTCCTTTTTCTCCACATCCTCACCAATACTATCATTCATTGATTTGTTGATGATTGCCATTCTGACAGGTGTGAGATGGTATCACATTGTCGTTTTGGTTTGCATCTCTCAGATAATTAGTGACTTTGAAGATGTTTTCATGTGTCTCTTGGCTTTCCTTCTATCTTCTCTCAAAAAGATTCTATTTAGGTCCATTGCCCATTTTTTTATTGGATCATTTATCTTTCTTTTATTAAGTTGTATAAATTGCCTGTAAATGTTGGAGATTAAATCTTATCAGTGATAACATTTGCAAATATGTTCTCCCATACAATGGGCTTTCTTGTTGTTTTGTTGATGATTTCTTTTGCTGTGCAAAAGCTTTTTATTTTGATGCAGTCCCATGTGTTAATTTTCTCTTTCACTTCTATTGCCCCTGGAGCAGTATCAATGAAGAAGTTCCTTCCACATGTATCTGAGATTTTGCTGCCTGTGGATTCCTCTAGTATTTTTATGGTTTCCCATCTTAAGTTTAAGTCCTATATCCATTTGGAGTTTATTTTTGCAGACACCTTACATTTACAAATTCTGTTTTGAAGCTCACCAAACAGTTCCTGTGAATCATATTCATTATTTTTCTGCTAATATTTTTTTAATGAATAGAGATTTAGACCATTCTTTGTTCTTTGGTGTTTCTTAAGCCTATTGGAAAATATCCAAAACCTTTCATAAGGCTTCCTCTAAATACACTAATAATGTGTATGTAAAGATTATATATATATATATATATATATATATATATATATATATACCCCCTAGAAAGAACATTTTGTTCTTTAAAAAAAAATCCCTATGGAAGTTTATGACCTTTGTAATCAATGCCTTTTTAAAAAACTGGACTCTAGAGAGTGTTTGGGTTGGAAAAGGTCACCTATTTGCAGTGATATATTCTGTCAAGAGTGTATATAAATGTAATATACTAGACCTTAACAATGCAATATATTTTGTTGGAATAAAAGACTTCTTGTTTTGCTTTTTATTTCAAATGAGACTTTATTAAGTATAGAGCTATGAATGATTTCTTTTTGAATATATTCTTTTAGTGAATTACTACAGCGCTATGGAATTTTGAGTCAGATCTGAGCCTGGGCCAGTTTGAGATGATTTTTCACCAAAGAGAACACAACTTTATTCGCAACCCCCAGTTCTTTTCGTACCAACTCCTCTCCTCTTCCCTCAGCCCATTTAACATTGAAGAGTGGGAGATTATTTTGAATTTATATTGTTCAAGTAAAAATAGTATATCTCAAACTTGAGTAGTTTATATGTCCCGCAGAAGAGGAAAAAAAAGAGACTCCTCTTGTAATTTCCCAACTCTTCCATTGAATTTGAAAGAATTTACAGTGCTGTCACTGTAGGTTATTACTTAATATTTTCTAAGTTTAGTGAAATTATTGGAGGTCAAAGGAAAGCACAGTCTGTGTTGCCTGGGAGAGGATGGGATTGGCATGAAAGATGAGGCAATGACACATACGACATGGAAGAAGCTGCCTACCCAAACTCTGATGTCTATTTTAAGTTGAGCAATGAGGCAAATGGGCTGGTCAAAGTTAAGTGTATAAGTTTCCAGGTGAAGTAAATGTCCACAGCTTAATTTTAATTTCATATAAGTAACAGGTACTTTTTTTTCAAGTAGAAGTATGCCCCATGCAACATTTTGGAATCTTAAATACGGGAGCCCTAATTACAAGCGAGAACTGTAGTCCTGTAAAATTGGTCCAGAGAGCCATCCTGGGCAGAAGGTATATTATTATGTGGGTTAGAGAGAGTCACTGTAAGTCATTCAACAAATGAATAACATGAGGAAATTAGAGTTTTGAAGAAAAGTCCTCTTCCGGTATGTGCAGACTGGCTTGTTATGAGGAAACAATCTAGTTTTGTTGCTGTTGTTATGCCTCCTTGTCTGTCTCTCCAGTACTAGACTGCGAACCTGTTGAGGGTAGGGAAGTGTCCTATTTGTTTCACAGCATCTAGCAGAAAACCTGGCAGGGAGTAGGAGCTCAGTAAATACTGGCTAGAAGGCAGGAGGAGAGAATAGGGTAGAATAAAATATTCTGCAAGCTGAAATGGTTGTAATCAGATAACAGCCTGCAGTAGAAATAACAGAATAAGTATCAGGGAATTAGGAAAATGCTGTTTTCAATAACTGAGCATCGTGGACGAATTGCAGTAAGAGATGGTCCTGGAAGCTGGAAAGAGGTTCCAGGACTATCTTGAGAATAAGAAGGAGGTGTGATTCGGCACAATATTCAGCCTGAATGTTGGGGCACTTTTGGAGCTACTTGCCTAACTTAGATATATAATATTTTTATCGGTGCCTTTCATACTATTATTACCAGATATAATGCGTAGAGATGTTACCAGTTAGCAAGTTTTCTGCAACTGCCAATTACAGTTTGGATGTATTGCCACCTAATACCATCTGGAACGTCATCAATGACAGATCTAATTTGTTCTGAGTTTCTGCAGGTAGCTGTTGTCTGACATGGTCCTGGTGTAGCTTTACTCAGTTGCCTTGCCATGAGTGGGTTATTTCTATAAGATATAGTTCGGGAAAGGACATGAGGGAGGGTGATCTGATCATCTCTGTTTTTGACTTTTACCTGCAGATGTTAATATCCATTATATACAGATTTCAAAATTAGTTAATATTAATCTAGTCAGTATAAGTAAAATTCCTATATAAAATCTCATTAGCTGGCAAGGAAAGAGGACTAATTTTTCATTAATGACCCTTCTCTGTAATTCAGTAATTTCAAAGCACATGATACGTGATCTAGGCAGTGAGTAAAGAAGAGGGCATGCTATTGAGCAAGAGATAAACAAAGGGATATAAGATGGTACAAATGCTGTAAGGTTCACATAGTATATGAAAACAGTTGCTTAAATACCCAAAGGAGGGTGTTATTTATTTTGTATCAGGGAAATCAGAGGGACTTCTTAGATCCAGTGACACTGAATGTAGAAAAGGAATACTAGTTGGCCAGGAAGGAGAATAAATTTAATAGGAATGACAAACAAGCATTTGACTACTTATCAAAGTACATGGTGTGTTCAGGGAAGAGAGAACATGGTGGGGGTGAGTTCAGGGAGGAGAGAAGACAGAGAGGAAGGCAGGTCATACAGGTTGGCCCATTCATGGCCTTCATGGAGTGGGGAGCTATAGAGGGTTGTAGGCAGAAGCAACAAATGGGTTTGCGTTATGGAAGGGTAACTGAGTGGATGGTGAAGAACAGGGCAGAGAAGACATTACAGCTAGGAGGTCATAGCCTGAGCCCAAGGAAGACATGATGCATTCTAGACGAAGGTCACCTAAAAGGAAGAAAACATGATATGACATTTGAGAGGGAACTAGCAAGTTTGGCTTTGGGGGGTTTCAGGAGAGGACAACCAGTCACAGATGAATCTGAAACCTTTGGTTTGAGGGACTTGTAGATGGTGGAGACATCCATTTTAACATTGACCATGAGGGGTGAGGGTCGGGTATGTAGTCTGCAGAAAAGAATGACGTTATGTGTAAGAAGAACTAGACTTGTCCCATGAGGGCCCAATGAGTGGAAGTTCTAGGGAAACAGATGTTAGCCTTAATCATGCACTCTTCCTAGAGGTAAGTGAATGAAGAGCGATCCTTAAGACGTGGTGGGAGGAATGAATTGCTTCTGTTCTGTTGAGGTAAAGGGGGAATCAGTGGAGTTCAGCTCTCTCATTAACCATCCGGGAATGTTACATCAGTCTGAATGCCTCATTTTCCTCCTCCATAAAATGGGGGGATCACCTGCCACCTGCCTTATTTGCTTGCCGCGAGGATTAATGAGGGAACCTGTGAAAAAATGCTTAAAACAGTGTCAAGTCACAGGCAGGGCTAAATAAACATTAGCCCTCGTTCGCCGAGCCCTTCCATAATTGACCAGATTTCATATTGATATTGATTTGAGATGTTTCTTTAAAATGCGAGCACAGGAAAATCTTTTAACTGATGGAACTTGCTGAGGTATAATTATCAGTGAGGACTTAAGACTTTTCCATTAAAAATGCTGTGTAGACAGAATCACCTTTAGTATGTGGAAATTGATCTTATGCTTATGTTTCCTAATATAAGTAAAGCTTCCTTTTTTCTCTCTTGTGAGTTTGTTTCTCGATGTTAAGCTCCAAAAGAAGATGCTGAGCTTTTTATGAAAACGGAATAGACATTATAATGTTGGGTTTAGATTATAACTTGAAAGCCAGTGTTGGGTTAGAGTAGTATGGATTGCCCTGCCATCTTTTGATAGGTTAGAAAATACCTCTTTCCCTTGTATGTTTTTTTTTGTTTGTTTGTTTCTTTCTTTCTCTTCATTACCCACTTAGCATACTATCTTATCTATCATACTTGGGTTGAGAGCAAGAAAGGAGTTCCAATATGGAGTGAGTGAGTACCAGTCTGGGTGTCAGAAACAGTAGATGGCTAGGTTTCCATCAGTGCTTCTAATTGGCTGTTAGATGTGAGGTGAGTTACTGCTACCTCCGTGCCTCAGTTTCCCCACCAATACAATGGCTGCCACTTATCACCTCTGAATTACTATGACAGAGTTAATTTCTCTATTATAAATTTCTGTAAGAATTTTTTTCCCCTAATGGATGGTAAATACATAAATAAATGGTTGCAGTTGGAAACAAGCTATTTATTTCTCTATGTGCCCTGAAGTTAAGAGAGGATAGATAGGAATTAATTCCATGATTTCATTAAGAAAACTGAGATTTAGAATTAAAACATGGTAGGAATAATAAGGGAACTTCCTAATTCCCTCCCCTCTCCTTCCTCCCCACAAAAAAACACATAGTTGGTGAAGTGCTTTGAACTCTAGATTGTAGGGGAAAAGTACCCAGTAAGACCCGCCTGCCAGCCAGGGCTGTGGGAAATATCTCTTATGCCATCTGTCACAGGAGAGCTGAGGATGGAGAGCAGCAAATCTGTGACTGGGGCCTCAGAGTTCAAAAGCAGGCCTCTCCTCTCTTCCACACAGCAGGGGGTGTCTACATCACTATCTGTTTTCAGGCGTTTTCATTGATCCTGGATCTGCAACTCTCCTAAAAAAAAGAAAAAGCGAGGAACAAAGCTTTCAAGACCCGCTGTTTGTAAACGGTTGCAAGGGTTCTGTAATTTAATCACTGTCATGGAGATAGGTAATTCACAAGACAGGGCTAACCCCACTGACTTCCTCTGGCTTATTCTGGGGTTCCCTGCTTTGGCAGTCTGGGGTTTTTGGAGGGGGGGTGGCTGGTTTTCCAAAGGGGACAGGTGAGCTGCAGGTCCCCCATGTGGCCAGGTTTGTGAAGGATGGGGGGTTGGGAGGGTGGGGGATGGGGGGCAGCTGAGCAGCAGCAATTAGGCAGGGGAGTCACACTTCTCAGGGGCCAGGCCCCGGGTCCGGAATGCATTCCTTTGCTAATGTGACTTGATGTAGATAGAGTGAGGGCCTATCAGGTGTGAAAAGCCGTGCTGCTCCTGGCGTGGAGGGGCCTCCAGACGGTGATTTGGCGACGTCAATCTAGTCATGCTTGATTTGGACACTTAACATGGGAAAGCAGGATTTCTCTACCCCCGATCAACTTCTCAATTAGCAAGCTGCCTTGTGTAACGGCCTTGTTTTGCAATCCCTCAGGGCTGCTTCAGGGGTCATTAGGGTGAGAAAACTTGAACAGCGGAGAGCCGGGCTGGAGCAGAGAGGGAAGGAGCTTTCCTACATGCGTACAACCCTGTTTCAAGTTGTTTGCTTTCATGGGATTGATGCTTGGCACATTAAGGAGCTTAAGGCTCCAGTATCTTCTTTAAAATGCCCCCCTTATCGCCTTTGCAGCTGACAGGGTTTTTTTTCTTTTTGGGTGTTTTTTTTTTTTTTTTGACAGGCAGAGAGTAAAAAGAGATAACTAGTAGGTTAGTACTGTATTTATTATACATGTGGACACACAGGCGCACAGAGAGGCGCGCGCGCTGATGTTCAAATATCTCTTAAGTTGTCTGTCAGGGCCTCTGGTTTAACAGGAAATACCAGGTATCAAATGATCCCCATATCTCATTTATCTGAGCTCCAAATCTTTATTTCTACTATGTCTGGCTTTGTTTACTAATCGTTAATGGCTTGTGCCTTATTCAATAGTTCTCCTCTAAACCCCAATTCATATTTATGTGAGTCATATATGTTCATGTGAGGTTTTATGTGATGGGCATTTATGAACAGAAATTGAAATAGCTTTAATTAACATGGGCTTTTTTTTTTTTTGCTTACCTGTGATTTGACTAAATGGCTTATTCCCAATTTTAATAAAGAAATTAAAATGTCAAGGGATTTAAGCATAAGTTCTTTATAAAATACATCTGGATAGGAAAATAAACACAGAAAAGTATTTTGAGAATAGTACTAATTACTTAGAAAATATCTCTACCTGCAATAATTGTAGGTTTATATTTGTAATTTCCTGTTTTTGATAACTTGTTTTCATATCCACCTGGCATTATCTCGCTGTTAGAAAATTAGATGAATGAAATAGCATCAAATATTTCAGAGGATTCTGCCTTGATGTAATATTTTTAGAGTAAATTATTTCAGCATATATTCCAAGGCAGATTTTCCCCAAAGTTGCATGCCTATATTTCTTTTGAAAAATATTTATTTTAATGACACTGAGCAGAGCTTCATAAGGTTAATAACATATGTATTGTTCTAAGATAACTGAATTCAAGGTATTTATAAGTTGGAAGTTAGCTACATGTTGATGTTACACACCTCAGTACATCCTCTACTTACTAAAAGGTTTTGACATCCAGTTTTCAAAGTGCTAAAGAATAGTTAAAATTCTGGACTCTGAGGCATAGCAATTTCAAAGAAGTACTTCAAGTAAGTCCTTCAGGTGACACAATAAGGAAATGCCTCAGTAGCTCTCTTTATAAAGAAAATCCGTACACATTCTGAAAACTAAGTCTTTACTTAAACTCAGCGCTATGGGAAGAGCATTTTACTAAAGAAAGTGCTTTAAACACTATTCAGAAACATCCTGTATGTTTATGAATCATATTCTATGTGTATATACAAAAATATAATCTATAGGTTTGATTGTCACTTTTTGTGTATTTTTACAACACACAAAAAAATGTGACCTTAAGGTCTCTTCTCCATAAAGCTTTGTTGAGTGTTATGCTAATTTATTATAGAAAGCATTAAACTTGGACAAATTAATACTAATGAATTATTCCGTTTTCTTCCACAAAACTGTTTTGTCCTTTTGAGTCTTCTTTTGTTTTTTCTTTATTCCAAAAAGGAACTCATCTAATCCTGTAAATAATTATTTTCCTGGCTTTATTTTGGTAATTATTTTAAATCCTACTTTAAGCCAATTCAAAAATCCTTTGAAGGATTTTCAAATTAATAAAAATTCCATGTGTATATATATTGAATATGTATAAATGCTCACCCATGTTGAAAAGGTCTAAACTTCCCTTTTAACTCGGTTTTGAGAGAATGTTATAAATTCAGTCTGACAACTAAAAGTCAGATGATCTGAATTAGCTTTTACCTGAGTCATCCAGTTGCACTTCAACTAGAATGAAGAATCACAGAGTTTTAAAATTATGCAAAAGCCCTTAAAGGGGGCTTTAGTTCAGTCTACCTATTTGGATCAAAAAAGAATTAAAGAACAGAAACTTTGAAATCTCTGAATTCTAATTGATCTTTGGCTATTACTAGAGGTGCCATATAATTTTCTATCTAACCCAGGACACTTAATAAAGAAAGCCCTTCTAATAATCAGATGGAGCCCCAGGAATATGTACAGAATTGTCCTGGGAGAACTGATATATGAGTACCCTTATTGCAGATAGTTCACCCACATATGATATTTTCAAATGGTAGTCTTGAGAATACTTTCTTATAAGGATTTAATAATAATTGTCCATTAAAATCACAAAGGAGTAAAAGATGTCAGATGTATAATTTGCTTTGTAGAAAGTACTTTTAAGAAAGAGAACAAATCGGATATATTCCAGGAATCTTTGCTGATTGTGTTCATGGAATTTGGAACTAGGGAACACTCGGGTGCCTCCATAACATAATATCCTTAGTTAAAAACAAGGATAACATTTTATACGTCTTTTATGCCACTTTTTTCTTTGGTAGATTTAATTTATAAAATAAAAGATATGATATCCCCAATCCTAAAAATAACTTACTGTAATTAGGCTGTTTCTTCAGAGAAGTAACGCAGAAGATTTAAATAAAATTTAAACCTGAATTGTAGATAATAGATCCTTATATAATTTGTCACTATTCTCCTATAAAGTTCTTTTGCTTTGAAGTAAAATGTACTAATTAATCTCAGATGAAGTGTTTGTTTGAACTTTTACTGGCTAGTATCTAGGGAAAGTAAATGCCTTACCTATTCTAGGTAAATTATTTGTTTACTTCGTATAAATAATCACATAATTACTATTATTAACTCATAATTTCTGAATATGAAAGATACATTTTATATCGGAGAAAGCTTTGCATTGCAGTTCTGATCCCACTGTCATCATTGAGTCAGTGTTGCCGCTGGAGCTCTAGTGAGTCTTGGTTGGTGTCTGATAAGTGAATGAGTGGCGCTCGGAAATGGTGAAATTGACATGTAAAAACAGGTGGGCTTAATAGAAAAAGATCAAAGAAAAGATATTTCCCATGATTAATTCACAAATAACTGTTTGCAACATGACCTTTATCACCTTCCTGTAAAAGTTATTTTTTCTTTTTTCTTTTTCTTCTTGAAACATCTCAGTACTTCAAGTTCATTAGTTATGAGATGGGTAAAAAATAATATTGTCAAATAAGATACATACCTCTCCACTTTCTTGTTCAACTTTGCATCTAGTGTAGGCAAAGAAATGTGTGAAGAAGAAATATAATAGAGGAGGTAATTATGGGCCTCTAACAATCTGTAAAGATATCAAAAGGCTTCAATTTGATTTTTAGGAAAATATTACCTACTTAAAAAGTTTCCACCTTGAAAGACCTGTCCAGTTTTAAGTAGATAAAGTTTTTGAAATTCATGTAGAATAGATTCTTCCTTTAAAAGAATTTTAAAAGTTTTTATTCTAAAATTAGATGTGTCATATTCCCATTAGCATTTATTGTACTTAGCTAAACCCAGTGCCTAATTTATTTTAATCTACAACAACTTCCTCACTGATATTAAGGGAAAGTTATATAGTAACTAAATTGCCATAATATCTATAAAAATAGTCAGATTTTGCCCTAGCTGGTTTTGCTCAGAGTCCCAGGTTCAATTCCCATTAAGGACACATGCCTGGGTTGCAGGCTCAATCCCTAGTAGAGGACATGCAGGAGGTAGCCAATCAGTGATTCTCTCTGATCATTAATTATTCTATCTCTCTCTTTCTCTTCCTTCCTCTCTGAAATCAATAAAAATATATTTTAAAAATAGATTTTTATGCTCACATAAAAATTTGTCCTCTCCTTCATTAATATCTTAAAATTAGCAGAGATGCTATAGTGACTAGATGAAATATCCACTTATGTTATTTTTAATCTTTTTCTATTTTAGTTCTTTTTGTTTTACTCTTTCTTTCTTTCTACCTCTTATTACTCTAGACCAGTGGTCAGCAAACTCAGTCAACACAGCAGACAACCACAGTTAATGGACCACATGCGGATCGCTGGCCCCTTGAGTGTGATTCTTCCACAAAATACCTCGTATGGGCCTGCATGTACAGTGCGATAGAAGGAGTATCCTAGTTAAGTTAATAACAATATACCCATCTATATAGTTTAAGCTTAAAAAAATTGGCTCTCAAAAGAAATTTCAATCGTTGTACTGTTGATATTTGGCTCTGTTGACTAATGAGTTTGCTGACCACTGCTCTAAATCTTTTCATAACTGTATGTAAAATTTTTGAGAAATCTGTTTTTTAAGATATTGTAATAAACTCAACACGTTTCTTGTATTCGAGCTACAAAAGATTCTTTTCAGTTCCAAGATTTTATGATTTTATGAAATGTTGGTACAATTGCCATATTTGTTCAGAAGTATTATCCTCATCAAATGTTGAAGGAAAAACATTCAATTTTACTTTTTCCCAAATTGCTTCTCCCACTAAGTTCCAGTGCTGATCATAAATAGCAGTAACACCTGCTCATAAGACTTTGGAAAAATGGGCCTGAGGAAAAACTGATGGTTTTTTGTTGAAAGTGAAAGTATAATATTTAAACACAGTTTGCAAGTTTTATCTGAGGTGGGCATGGAGAGAGAGGTGATGCTTCTAAGGAAACCCCCCTCTGTCAGGTCATTAACCCAGAAACTTCTGTCCAGGGCAGCCCCTCCTTGCTCCATATTTACAGGCAATCCTGAGAACTGTGCTAGTGAGGAAAGGACCAGATCTAGATAAGAAGGCTAGTTCCTTAAGCTCGCCCCAATACTGAGGGATGGTCTAAGCTTCCATATGGAGACATGGTGTATTTTCTGCTCTTCAGGAAAGAGCGAGGGCAGGGGTCAGGCAGCCTAAAGGTCAGCTCATTTTTCTTTGTCTGTCACTGTGTTACGGCCTTCATAGATCAGAACATGGTCAGTTTAGAAAGGGGCTAACACCGAGTAAGCCTAAAACTGGAAAATAGGTTGGACATTGTCATCAATTTCAGATTATGGATGCACTGTAGTGATTCACATCATTAGCATACAGACGTTTAAGTTAGAATAAAATATCTCTGGCCTCTGCTTTTTTGTTTTTCTATCTATAGGCATAGAACACTGGAAAAGAGATTTCTAGCATGGATGTCAATTAGAAAATTCTCTATCTCCATTGGTTTAACTGTGATAAGCCTTGTATATCTAGGGCTACAAGGAAACTTGAGGCTTTAAGGCCAGCACTGCTCAATAGAAATAGGATGTGCTTCACACATTAATTTGAATTTTAAGAACATACTTTCTTTAACCAAATAGATTCAAAAGATTATCCTTTCAATATATAATTAATATTTTTAAATTGTTCATGAAATATTTCACTTTTCGGTACTAAGCTTTGAAACTGGATATATATATATCACTTAGAGCATATGTTGATACTGACTGGCCACATGTCAAGTGATCTGTAGCCACATGTGGTTAGTGGTTACCATATTGGTCAGCACAGCCACAGGCAGTGAGTGAAAGGATAGGAAGCTTGGCTTCTGAGGTGATTGGAGGTGGGGGAAGGAAGCAGCTCTGTGGTAAAACATAAGGTCTGTAACTCGCCATATGGAGAGCATCCCTGGACTATCTCAGGTCTAAATCAACCTATTTTGAATCATAGTTCCCAACTTGAAGTAGACTGTGATTGTTTAGGGCAGGAATTCCTAACCAAGCATTCATGGAAAGTGACTTAGTTCATCTGGAATGATAATTCCTTTAAGTCAAGTATAGTTTTAATGGGGCATGAGGTCTTTTTAGAATGTTTCCCTTGTCTTTTCTTTGCCTGAAATGCAAGACCCAGAGAGATAGGTGACAAATACCTTTCTTCACCTTTATCATTCCTTTAATTTTTCTATTGTTCCCAATGTACTAGTAATACTAAGTATAGATCTCAAGAGTTCCAGAAAACAAAATTAAGTTGTCTTCCTTCCTGTTCACTATTGACTTTTTGCCTATAATTTTATTATCCTGACAATGTTGCTATTTAAATGGGTTGTATCATGACCTTATACTCAAGAACTTTCACTGCTGGATGGCAGATAAATACTTAAGAATTAACCCTCTAGTTTGGGCTGATCATGCAGCCAAGGACTCTTCTGTCTGATTCAAGAAGAGGAAAGTTTTGCCTGAACATGGAAGAGGGACACATTCCAAGGACACTTAAAATATGCATCCAGCATGAAGCCTTAGTCATCTGGGCTAGAGTCATCCATCCAGGCTGTCTAGACTTCTAATATATATCGTATACTATCTATACTAATAAAATGGTAGTATGCTAATTAGACCAGGAGACCTTCTGGGAGACCTTCCAGACAAAGCCATCATAGCAGAGGCAGTTAGAGGCAATCAGGCCAGGAGGGGAGAGCAGTTGGGGGTGATCAGGCTGGCGGCGAGGGGTGGGGGCAGTTAGGGGCGAGCAGGCCGGCAGGCTGAGTGGTTAGGGGGTGATCAAGCAGGTAGGCAGGTGAGTGGTTTAGAGCCAGTGGTCCCAGGTTTGTGAGAGGTATGTCCCCTGAGGGGTCCCAGATTGGAGGGATGTAAGCCAGGCTAAGAGATAACCCTCCACCCGTGCACAAATTTTGTGCACTGGGCCACTAGTCTATAATAATAGAAGTGTAATATGCAAATCAACCGAATGGCCAAACAGTAGAACAACCATCTGGGCAACCTTCCAGACAAAGTCGGGGCTGTGAGGGTTAAGACAGTGGGACTACAAAGGCTTACTCTTGCATGCGTTTCATGCATCGGGCCTCTAGAATATACATAACCTAATATCTTACACACAGAGAGAGAATGCATACACACACACACACACACACACACACACACATATATATATATATACACACACAACCATGTATATAGAGGAAATACAAATATATATTATACATGTGCATGCTATATGTTAATATAAAATATATGAAGGCTGAATGTAATGAGCTAAATTAGAGTTAATTTCAGAGAATAAAAGTCCTTAATTATGAAAGAGATAATATCTAAAAAAATTTTTTAAAACAGATGTACTTAGTTTCTTTAAAACATGGGTCAATACTTTTTTAATTGGTTTAAGCTTAACTTTAAAACATTCAGAATCATCATTGTGCACAAATGTATACTAAAAATAAATGCTAAGTCACTGTGTAACATTTTTAAAATGTTAAACATTTTAATCTATTTTTTGTGTGCAGTGTTCCTTTCTTCTTTTAACTCCCACAATATCTTCATCTCTGTGACAGTGGAGCACATGCTAAGACCCAACAGAGAGGGAACAATAGGTTTATCTCTCTTCAGCCTTGTAACCATTGAGCTTTTTATATTTTAAACAAAAAGTATTGAATGTTTAAAGTGTTTTTATTTCCTATCACTATGTTCCTTAGTTTAAAAAGTGAAATAGGAAAAGAGATGAGAAATATACTTATAATAACAAAAAAGCAA